>PISX010013746.1:6331-55620 GCA_004024625.1 Mellivora capensis | reverse complement strand
AAGAAATGAAATCTTGCCATTCGCAACGACGTGGATGGAACTAGAGGGTATCATGCTTAGTGAAATAAGTCAATCAGAGAAAGACAACTATCATATGATCTCCCTGATATGAGGAAGTGGAGATGCAACATGGGGGACTAGGGGGGCAGAAAAAGAAGAAAAGAAACAAGATGGGATTGGGAGGGAGACAAACCATAAGGGACTCTTAATCTCACAAAACAAACTGAGGGTTGCTGGGGGGAGGGGGTTGGGAAAGGGGGGTGGGGTAATGGACATTGGGGAGGGTATGTGCTATGGTTAGTGCTGTGAAGTGTGTAAACCTGGCGATTCACAGACATGTACCCCTGGGGATAAAAATATGTTTATAAAAATAATAAAAAAATAAAAATTAAAATTAAAAAAAAAATAAATAAATATAAAGAACAGTTTTCTATTGTGGTTCTAACTCACCAGATGTGGGGTAGAGGACAGCTGCCCCCTCTTCCGTAAAACAAGGACTTGGTAACTAATACAAAGACAACATCATAGATACAGTTTCCCAATTACCTTTCCTTCCTTCATAATTTTACCTCATAAGGAGTCTGAGAAAGAACAGAGGAGATCTCCTTGGAAAATAACCCACATAAAACAACTAAGTAAAAGCACAAACGTGGCGACACTTGAGGATCTCACTGGATCCTCCCTCCAACCCCCAGGGGAGGCAAGGGCACCCTAAGGCTGTTGTCAGCATCTCAGTCTCAGCCCAGCTCCTTCAACAAAGTCTCCCTGACTCCCGCACCATCTTCCTAACTTTGCTATGATCTCTCACAGTTATATCCAACTTCTACTTCTCACTAATCCTACTTTTACATCTTCCAGTACAATTTAACCTTTTCAGTCTGCTTGAAAATTTATAGCTGAATTCAATTATGAATTAACCTTTTTCTATGGTTAGCTCCCTTTACTAAATTACATATTCACATTCCAGGTCCGGGGGGCAAAACTTTGCACTGGCTTCCTATCACGCTCTGAGTGAAACCCAACCTCCCTCAAGGCTTTACCCGACTGTTCAACTGTTCGTCCTGCTCCGGCCTGTCCTTCCTTGAACGGGCCAGGCACCGTCTCACCTCAGCACCTTGTACTGCCTCTTGCTGGGGCCTCTGCTGCTCCCTCTCCAGGTACCTGCACGACTGACTCTCTCATTTCCTGCAGATCTTTACTAAAAAGATGCCTCCTCACCAAGTCCTTTCCTGGACAGCCCAGTGAAAATTGCAACCTTGTCCCTCAACACTTTCGGTCTCCATTCCCATTTTATTTTTCTCCTTAGCATGTAACACTCTAATATATATATATATACATATATATATATAATATTTTACATATTTATATAAAATATATATTTATATATTATATATTATAACACTCTAATACATACTATATATTTTTTTCTTGTTTGTCTTATTTATTGCCTTTCTATGCCACTAGAATATAAGTTTAGTCAGGGCAAGAATTTCCGGTTTGCCTTCTTTCACTCCTGTATCTTTGGCACATTAGATTGCCGACATTCGATAGGTAATAAATGAATATATGAATGAATGAATGAATTATATGTGCCTTGAGGGCTGGGATTGGCTATCTCCTTAATCTTCCTCGTCTATATCCCAAACCTTCATTACTATTTCTGTCTCAATACCCCAGTTCCTAACATCTAGTGGTATTCCGTAGCCATTAAATGAATGAGTACATTTAGAAGATATTTCATTCTTTGGCTCATTTGTCTGTCATCCTTTATGTCGGGGCACTTTTAAACTAAATTTCCACATTTGTTGGCTCACTAGGGTTCGCATATCGCAGAGAAGAGAGAAGTAACAGAATAGAGATTAAATATAAATTTATCTGTTGATGTGCAGGCTCATAAGATTAGCATTAGTTAAATCATAGCCCTGGAATATAGATGCTTTCAGGATGCTGAGAGAAAAAAGGACAGTCTGATTAGGTATTTTTCTACTGCATGGCAATTGAAGTTTTTCCCTTTTTTGGCTGCACAATAAAGTTCCTCTAATAGCTCACACAAGTGTCTATTTTTAAGTTTGCTAATGCATACAGTTTATGAAGTTGTTTAAATGGAAATTTTAACCATGGTTTGAATGGTGCTTAACTGCCTTTTCTATTTTGGATGAAACTATACCCCAGGCTTTCCTCACGACACTATCTGAGAGTCGGCTTTTTCAAATAAGTATTACATTAGCCGACTTAAGGTATATTTCTTCATACAAGTCTTCTTTCAAGTGGTGAGCTACTAATAATCATTCTTATTATTAGATGAAATCTATTCACTTCTCACGGAAGGATTCTTCTCTTAGCCCCTCAGAGTTATATTATAGCCCAGCAATGTTCCAGGCACCTTGGAAAACACAAAAGTGTAGGACTGACTCTTATAAAAAGTTTATAATAAATAAATTTGGGCTGTGAGAAGAGGCAAAGTCAGGTAAAACAGTAAGAAGACAATCAGAGCTCACCAAAGGTTAGGTGAGCCGACATAATGACTTGCTGAGCCAGCAGATTTTTAAACAGACTCTTTTTATAAAAGGGGAAGAAAAATATCCTCCCGTCCCATGAAAATGCTGTACTTTACAAAGCAAAAATTATATTTGTAAATTATATATACATATGCATATATACTATAAACTTAAGGACTCATAGTTAATAGAAGCAAAATTATTCTAAAATTAGATGTATATAAATAGACCCTGTACAGTAATATTCTTCTTATCGAGCAGTTAGAGTTAGCAGAACAGCATCATGGTGTTTTAAGAAATAATGCATAAGAGAAAGAGGGAGAGAGGCTTCTGGTCACCCCAAGCTGATGCAAGGATGTAGAAGAATGACCTTCAGATGGGCTAAAATATGCAAAAGCACATTGGTTTTATAAAGGACTGTGCATTTATGCATATAGTTTTCAAAACCGATGTGCCTGAACCAACCAGAAAAGAGATTTCCTTTTCCTAAGTGATCTGATTTCATCATGGGAATCTGTCTCTACCGACACTTCCACCAAAGAGGAAACAAACCACCTCAAGTACTCAAGTTCCACCCCTAAGAGGTGTCTACTTTGTATAAACCTGAATCACAGAACGTAACCAAAGGAGGGCAGGATGAGCCAGGCCACAAGTGACTTCTCTTTCCAATCAACATAGCAGGACCCAAGCAACCACATCTTCATCCAAACTCCCTTTGTCATGTTTCTACCTCAAGATGTGAAAACATGTAATGTATCTTGGAAAAGGTTTCATAAAAATCTGGCTTATACAGAGATATTATCTAAGGGTACATATGTATTATATCCTAAATGCTTCATTCAACAAATCAAATAAGTATTCAGCGAACACTTACTAGGTGCCAGGAACTGGTTCTGATATTTGGGAATACGTTATGAGTACAACAGTTAAAAAAAAATTGCCTTTGGGGAGCTCATATTCTGGCAGATACATAAATGATCGGTAGCTAATGAGTGTCGGCAAGGGGCAGGGGAACAGGGTAAAAGAGACTGGAGGTATGGGAAGGATGCGTCACATTTCTAAATTGGTTATTCAAGGCAGGACTCACTGAGGAGAAGACATCTGAGCCAAGACTTGAAAAAAGTGCAAGAGTTACTACTACCAACATCTAGGGAAAATGTTCCAGATACAAGGAGTGGGCAATGCAAAAGCTCTACCGGGAAAGTATACTTGAAATGTTCTAAGAAAAGTAGGGAAGTCAGTGTAGCTGAGACAGAGTGAGCTGGAAGATCCAAGGGTGAAGGTAGGGAAGGGCCACCTTCCCACAAATTGGGGTGGGCCTCGTAGAACCTAATGAAGACTCTAGCTTTTACTCCAAAACCTTTTGGAGGGTTTGGAGCAGGAATACAGAGTGATGACTTAGATCTTAAAATAATGATCATTCTGCCTGCAGGGGCGTAAGATGCGAGCAGTTATTAGCAGGTTTCTGCAGTAATCCAGGCATGAGGTACAGGAGAATAGGACCAAGGTGCAGGCTATGGGAGATTCTGCATTTATACTGAGGATAAAACCAGTGCATGTTTATCAGCGGAGATGGGGAAGGCTACTAGTGGAATAGGTTTTTGAGGAGGATCTGGAATAAGCAATTTAGTGATGACAGAGTGATCTGCTCAGCCTGCAGGAATCAAGATAGACTCCTATAGGTAACATCTTGTGTGGATGCTGAGAGATGACGATGGAGAAAAGAACACAGAAAAATACAGACAGTGGAGAAAGAACATGCAAGAGCACTGAAACAAAACCAAAAAATCTGGGGGTGCCTGGGAGGCTCAGTTGGTTAAGCCTCTGACTTCAGCTTAGGTCATGATCCCGGGGTCCTAGGATCGAGTCCCGCATGGGGCTCCCTGCTCATTCGGGAGCCTGCTTCTCCTTCTCCATCCACTGTTACCCCGGCTTGTGCTTTCTCTCTCTCTCAAATAAAATCTTAAAAACAATTCTGTTTATTCTATTACTCAAACTGAGTAAGAGTAACCTCATTAATAGCACAGATTGGGGCCCAACCTACATCTACTGAATCAGAATTTCCAGGGAAGATACCTGAGAATCTGAATATTTAGCAAGTGTGCACCCACCTGCTCCCCCCCACCATGTGCTTTTATAGTGAGCTCTGGAAACACGGTTAAGCAAAGGGATGATAGGAAAGTGAGCAGGGTGGGGAGAGAATGAGTTAGCCAGGGCTGTAACTGACTTGATCAGATCTGCATGGTTGCCAGAAAATAAGATTTATGGGCAGTGCATAAGACAGAGAATCAAAGAGAGTGTAGAGGTTGATGGATTAGTCAGGAGGTCATTGCAACGACCTAATATAAAGTAACATGAAGGTTAAAATTCCATATTGCCCGAATATACGATGATCTCCAGTTATGCCAATAAGACAATCCAATTTTTAAAAAGTTGATTGCTTTCCCAACTGGAATATACAAAATTTTGGAGCCGTGAGCAGGCGTAGGAAGTGAAAAAGAAGATGAACAGACACTTAAAGATATCCTAACAGTGATTAAATGCAAGAAAAAGTGATCAACTAAATTAATCATCAGGGAAATCAAATTAAAATCATAATGTGATACTACCATTCTCCCCTCAAAATGGCTAAAATTTTAAAAGACAGACAATACCATAGGTCGGCAAGAATTGCTGATGGATGTGTGAGTCAGTGCAACCATTTTAGAAAACTGGCAGTGCCCACCAGAGCTGACGAACGCAGACCTTGGGGCCAAGAGATCCCACGCCTAGGCATGTACCCAGCCAAATATATTAATTTAGTTATGAGAAGTCACAAAGGAGAGTCTTAAGAACAAGTCCCAATATTGGAAACTATAGTCCCAAACTGGAAATAACACAGTCATCTATCATAGGAGAACGAAGAGGTTGCAGTTGTTCAAAGAAATGAAGTATCGCTCAGCCATGTGAACAAACTGACTGTAAGAACGCGGATGAATTTCACAGACCTAAGGCTGAGGAAAGAAGCCAGACAGCAAAGTGGTACTTACTAAATAATTCTACTTATGAGCAGTTCAAACACAAGCAAAGCGAATCCGCGGCGCCAGAGATGGGATGCTGTTCACAGCTTGCATATGGCAGTAGGAGGCGGGCAGCCAGTAACGGGGAGAGAACAAGAGGCAGCATTTTCGGGTGAGGGAAATGCTCCGGTTCTTGGTCTCACTGCTGGATACACTGTCTGCTTTGTGAAAAACCCACTGAGCTCTATACTTGGGATTCCTCTACCGTTCCGAATGTATACTTGTTTATAAAGATAAAGGTATTTGTCGTTGTCAGTTCAAGTCATAGTGAAATCTAAAACACATTTAGATATGTCACTTTTTTTTGACCCACTTCTCTCCAAACACCATGACTCAAACCCTTCACCAGTGTGTCTGACGACCGTGTCTACAGTACCACAAGTCAGAATTTTCGTTCTCCGAGTTTTCTGAAGCACACCCATCTTCACTGGAGACGCAGCTTTTGCGAAATCTCTGTCTGAGGCTATCACCGTTAATGTCCTGAGCTGCAGACATTTGGTAAAAATCAGGAGAGCTGCCAGTTTCATTTGTCCTGTAGGTGTATGTATATTCATGCTTTGTGTATCACCGACTCGAATGTACTGGGATTCCTCTGGAGGGCTGGTGGTAAAAAGGCTAGTCTATAAAAACATTCTGCATTTGCAACGGGAGGACACATTCCTGGGAATAAATACACTATTCTAAGTGCTATTTCATCCTTTAAAAAAACAAAAACAAAAACAACTTTTTTTTTGGTCAGGTGCCTTCCATAAATATCTAACCACATCAAACGAGGTCATTTTGGGCTAATGTGTCTTCCTCACACAGTACTCTGCTGTTTAAAATAAAGCAGTTGGGAAAGCACCCAGAAATAGCAGAGGCTTTGTGCTGCCTCCAATACAAGTCTCCCTCTTTTTCTGAGGAGTAATTTTGCAGGATGAAGGGAACCTTGCATTATAATATTCAAGCATATGCAATAATCATTAACACAGGGAGAAGAATGCCCAGAAACCAAATACATTTAAGGAAATCAAATCAAAATGCCCGAGTGACTGATTCAAAGTGCACCATGAGAGTGGATCCAAGGATGGTACAAATATTTTTGACCTAGGCTACCATGTGAAAGACGGATCCAGGATCAAGGAGGCCTGGGGTGGGGCAAATCACATGTTCCCTGTTGGACATGTTTAATGTTTGACAGGGATATCCAGATAGCACAGAGAAACTTAAAGAGTAATCTAAGAAACACTTGTGTTGCTGGCAGCAAGAAGGTCCTTGCTGGGAAGGGCCCCTTCACCACCTCTTTCAGGTCTAAGACCAACATAAGGACCCTCTGAGGTGACGCTCAGCCTATTCCCCACAGCCACTTGTACTCTTCCTGACATATCTTTGTCCTACCGCCACCAAACTGCCTGGATACTTATGGTTACAACTGAAGGGAACTTTAAAAAAATAATAAAATAAAATGAGAGACTCTGGGAATAAAGTCAGCACGGAATGTCTAAAAAGTCAGTTCACCAGTTTCACTGGAATTCTTACTGATAGCCTCAATTCTCTTTGCACTTGAGGCCATTCATTTTTAAGCTTTCATTTGGGATAAAATATAGTTAAGTATATTTCTTTATACTTTCTGCTACAGAAAATGAATACCTTCCTAATGGTTTTAGAAGAACACATGTGGCTCTAATCAGATATATCTCCTGCACGGAGACGTTGGACACTGCCCAGCTTGGGGCAGGGGGGTACCTTTTAGTCACTGATCATGGCATATAATGTAGAAGTCCTTAAACTAGAAAGCTGGGACCACTGGGTGAGACCCTCAAAGGTCAAATATAAAAGTGTTATCCTTTCTTCATCCTTTAAAAAATTACGTACCTGGAGCTGTGGGCTTGAGGGTGACGGTGAGAGATTTTTGATGAGGGTGTGATGCAAGAAGGATATAGAGGGTTTTGTGAAAGCATATTCCAGCGAGCAGTCCTTGGGCTACTTCCCTTATACTGGCCTGGGTCACGTACATAAGATCACTCATGACATGACACCCAACCTTCATGAGCATCTGCCTTCCCTGGGACCCCTGGAGGCCTCCCTGAGCAGTGTGGATGCCCTTCTCCCTCTCACAGGGCCCTAGGCAGAGCTCTACCCACAGTCTTATTAGCATTTTATATATAGATTTGCCACTCAGATGATGCTGTGGATGACTTATGAGAGTTAGTCTATATTCACTATTTGCACACTAGCCTGGGTCTGGTACAAAATGAGTACCTGCTAAATGTTTATTAAGTGTTTGGACTAATGCAGACAAATGAACGCCAGGGTTGAAGGCTGCACGTGATGTGAATAATGGACTCTGCGTTATCAACTGTTCCATAAAACGTATGTATGTAAAGCCTTAATGGTTACATATCATGGTGGACTTCCTCGGGTCCTCTTTTAAGACACTTTAAATTTGATACAGCCGACTTGCACCAAAAGAAGCATGGGAATTCACTGGCAACTTCTAAAATTTCTCTATCAAAGGCAGAGACAATATATCTATATTGTTTAAATTAACAAAGTACATAGGGACTTTTGAAAGCACAGAAAAATCAATAAACAGCCCTGATCTGTACAAAGGAGCAGGACTGGATGCTGAAAGAAAAAAAAAGAAAAAATCTTTGATGGTATCAGCATTCTAATTAGAGTCAGACTTCCGATTTTTCTTCTCAACCTCATTCCATAGTTAGAATTCAGATTAAATCCATTGAAAATAACTTAAGTAGGACTGAGGTGAATTCTACTGAAAGAAAAAAGCAACAAAGAAAAAGGAGACAGGCTGACAAACAGAATTAGATGGAGACAAGAGATAATTTAAAGAGGATTTTTCAAATAATTTAGGGAAAATACCACTTGCCTGAGCCAAGATTCCTGAGATCCATGCTGCCTGACACTAACCAGTTCTTTGCTCACAACCAAGAAGCTTCACCTTTCTACGTCTGTTTCCTCAGCAATAAAATGCAGTTGAACAGCTGAGTGGCCAAGATCCTTCCAGTGCTAAAATTCTAACCATGTGTATTTGCAGTAATTACTACAAGAGTGGTGACACTGATAATACTTAAATCATTTCAAATTGGTAATGCATATTTTCAATGTATTAAACACAAATGAGAAAGAACCCAGTTTAGCAGTATGTTGAGAAAGGCTCTGATTTTTTCAGGAAAAAGCTCTTGACAGAAGAATACGATTGCAGATTTGTCTCCCATGATTTTCAAAAAAGTTGAAAACGTATATACAAGCTAAGCCCCTGTACCATACTGAAGGTGTCCTATAGTGGGGCTCTCCTTTTCTACAGGTTTGGCTGTGAAAAATACAAACACGTTATCCTTTTCTGACACTGAATGAATAATAAAAGCAGCAAAGTACAAATGCTACTCTAACCCCAACGTGTGCTTGCTCATTTTCCTGCTGCCCAATATATGCTTCAGTGTGCTCTCCCCATAATAACATTTTTAAAATCCCCGTAGTAACTCTTACACACTGGGACATAACCAGGCATATCTGGTTGACAGCCTGGACACAGCGCTGGGAGAATGCAGTGTTAGGTGTCCCTCCACTCATGCCTACTTACATATATCTGCAAGCAACATGTGATGGTGCAAGGGGTCAAAGGCTAGAAGTCCAGAGATTTCAGTTTAATTTTTAATCTGAGAAGTATTTATTTAATGTCATATGTTCCATCATTGGTAAAATGAGAGGGCTTACCAACTGATTACCAAGGCCTCTCCTAGCTCTAAGATTCTGATTCCCTGATGTAGTTGAGCAGGCAAGGACATGGAATCAGAATTGTGGAATGACCTGGATAAATGTTTAAGATCTTAGAACATAATGGTGATGTTCAGAAAGAATGCTGGCTGGACTACAACAGAGGGACCCAGCAGGGCTACAAAGGAAGATGAGAAGACAAGGGGCAACACCTTTTTGGCTGAAGGGCTTAAGGCCCTTTTCTTTTACAAAATATCTGAAAATGATTAAAATTATTTTGACAGCTGCAAGTAATTGGGAGGTAGGTGGAAACAGGAAGTTCAGGCACAGAATAGCCTCACTAGTTCCAGATTCATCCAATTCAATATTTATAATAATTTGGACTTAAGTAACTGACATTTATTATTATGCTGCATAGTTTTTTTTTCAAGCATCAGAGAACAAAACTAATTATAACCACAGCCCTTAATATAAGATTCATTAGCATACTAGACACTTTGCCTCTGATTTTTATGTTATTTCTCCATTGACAAAGTGTAAATCAGAATTACTCAGGAAGAGCAAACAGTTATTTCACTGAAGATCTCAGTTCTATTCTTTATCATCTTGTGAATAAACCTGTTACTAAGAGGTTAAAAATATTGGTAGATGAAGGTTTGTATATTCAGAGGGAAAAGAGGTCCCTTAATAAAACCTCCTTGCACAGCAATCATAATAAATTATGTTTTTATAGTCCTTTACAGTTTATATACAGAGCTTTTACTTCCAATTCACATGTAATTTGTGAGGGAACAATGTGCTAATTAGAAATTACTTCCATCTATTCATTAGAAGTTACAGTGACCTTTCTTTAGCCATTAGTTCATCTTACATTCACAATATTTAAAAATGCATTTACTTAAAAAGCACTAAACTTTTTGGTGATTAGTATAGTCTTCTTCCATTATTCTGAATTCCTTAGGAGTTACTTCATTAGAAAAAGAATCCACTTACTGTGGTAATTCTGTGGGAGTTATTCAAGGGACTGTGAGAAAGAAAAGGGACTATTATCTATAAATTTACCTTAAAATCATTTATACAACATAGACCCCCATCAAGCTGTATGAATAGAAGTATACAGATAAAAGAAAAAAAAATTTTGTAATTACTGCTGAGTATGAATCACCATAGAAAAATGAGGACAGGGACGCCTGGGTGGCTCAGTTAGTTAAGCAGCTGCCTTCGGCTCAGGTCATGATCCCAGCGTCCTGGGATCAAGTCCCACATCGGGCTCCTTGCTCAGCTGGGAGCCTGCTTCTCCCTCTGCCTCTGCCTGCCACTCTGTCTGCCTGTGCTCACTCTCTCTGACAAATAAATAAATAAAATCTTTAAAAAAAAAAAAGAAAAATGAGGACAATTTTTACTTAATAGTCATGCTTGGTTCTCTCATCTGCTTTAGAATCTTGATAACACACTAGGAAAATTTTTTGCTTACCATTTTAAAGAACCCACTTCTGAGGGCTACTTTCAATGAGGATAATTGTGTGCCTGCTTTATTACTCAACGGCAGGGTAAGAACTATAGTACTTATAAGTAGTCTATCCCTTTGGCACCACAAATTTATTAATTAAGAATTCTAGCCCTTGATCCAAAGCAATAAACCTAAGAATACACATTAAGCTGTTACCTAAATATATATGTAATTAGTAGAATATGTAGGCAAACAAAAAATAGAATAGTTACTAGATTTTCCTCCAAGGCTGCCAAACACACACACACACACACACACACACACACACACACACACGACATAGCAAAACCAAAACCAAACGACCTCAGATCTGAAACATAGTTTCCAAGGTATTGACAGAATTCAGTAAATCATCCCCATGCTAAATGCAACAGAGAATACAACACAGCCATCTGAGAAATAACAAAAGGGCCAGGACTCCTGGGGGAGGAAAAAAAAAATCCCTTTAAGGCGGAAAGGACAATTCTACTTTATCAATATGGAAATATACATGATATTTATCTAAGGTGCAGAAAGTGAGTATTTCTATCATCTTGTCTTCCAGAGTTTCATGAATCTGAAAAGAATACAGATGAAATCTTACAGAGCATATTATTTTCTGGCCTGCTATTTCACTAGGAATATACAAAAATAATTTTATAATTTCTTAACTATAGATCTAAGAAATAAAGGATGCCATGAGCTTAATTTCTATTCTAAATCTAATCAGTTTATAAAATATCACTGTATATATAGATATCTGGTGAAAATACATATCTGATAATACTGCATTACAGAATCATAGAATAACTTTCACAAAATTTTCCTCATAAAGCCAATGATCAGGAATTAATCTATGTTAAGATATATTGATAATTCATGGATGCATTTTCCTGTTAAGCTTACATTTCCAACTATCATAAAAAAAAACACTTGGAAGTAAGCCCAAAAAATACTGCTATGATGAAAGTACTCGTTCAACACATTGAGGAAGAACATAAGTCAAAAACAAAACACCAACAAAAAAACCCCCAGAAAAACAAACTCAAAATTTGGGTTCCGAATGCTACTATTTTTTAGAACATTTTTTAGAACAGTTTTTTCCTACTAAATTTTAAAAGGCGCATGTGATTTACTTCTTACATACCACTTTCTTGTAGAACAAAAAACCTTTTTTTTTTTACATTTATTTATTTATTTGAGAGAGAGTGAGCATGAGCAGGAGGGGCAGAGGGAGAGGGAGACAGAGAATCTTAAGCAGGCTCCCTGTTGAGCTCAGAGCTGATGCAGGGCTTGATCTCATGATCCTGAGATCATGACCTGAGCTGAAACCAAGAGTCCGGCACTTAACCAACTGAGCCACTCAGGTGCCCCAGAACAAAAAACTTTTGAAAGTAATTTATCTTTTTCTGTATACCCATTAAAATACAGCAGTGTTGACTAAGGAACGTTGTTGTTTTTTTTTTTTAAAGCATGAAAAGGAAAGCTTTATTTCTGCTCTTTTCATCCATTTTCTTACATCCTTTTCTTACAATTTCTCTAAAACTCAGAAATAAGAATACATAAAGCAAAACGCCAACTTAAGCTGACTTAAAAGAACTTAAACTTGTTTAAAAAAAAAAAAGAACTGTATATTCATTTACCTTTGATTCTATAAACCCTAAACACTGGGAGTGCGTGGGTGGCTCAGTCTGTTAAGTACCTGCCTTTGGCTCAGGTCATGATCCCAGGATCAGGCTCAAGAGGGAGTCTGCTTTTCCCCTCACCTTCTGCCCCTTCCCCTGTTCTCATGTTCTCTCTCTCTATTGCTCTCTCTCTCTCAAGTAAATAAATAAAATCTAAAAACAAAACAAAACAAAAAAACCAAAACCGACTAAACACTGCAGTATATCAAGATAGCTCTGGTTGTTATTATCAATGACTTCTTTCTTTTGCCTCTTAAAAATTCTCTGCGCTTTCCAAATTTCTACACAAACATAAGCTACTCTTCCAAGTTGAAATCCTATCAGTTAATTGTGCTGATGCTCATTTCACCATAACTTAACTGAGTGGATTTTTTTTGGGGGGGGGGGGCACTCAAGTTCCAGAAGAAAAGGAAAGATCAAAATCCACTGATAAGTCAGTTCATTGCTATGCTGGTTTAAGTTGAATCTTCTTTATATCTAACCTACATTTCTGGCACTGTTAGAAAATTGATGTTTCTTACCAATGAAGTAAAGCAGTAAAGCACTAAACGTTTCCAAAAAAGCATTTTGGAATGCTTTTCAGTAATATAATTTAATAATAAAGGATTTTCTTTTATTTCCTTTCCTTTGTCCAGAAAAACAAACAAGCAAACAAATTTGGCACAGTCCTTTCAGTATACAGAGACCAGAAACCATATGAGCGGAGAATGTACTAAGTTTCCTATTTAACATTGACAACGAAATTCACCAGAATATTCTATTTCCTGACTATTTCACTTAACTGAGTTTTGCTGCTTTGATGTTCAAAGTCTCTGAGTAAAATGAATTAATGATTGAAATGGAAGCCCTTCAAAGATCATTCCAAAATACACAGCCTGAGAAAAATAAAAATGTCTGTTAAAAACATCATGTCTTATAATATGTTAAACTTACTTTCCTTAATGGGAATCTTAAAAGGGTGTCATAAGCTCTATTTTCACTTTCTCAGTTAGTATTATATAAAACCTTTGATATAATGTAGCAAATTTTGAACTATGAAGCCTTTCCTTCAAGAGGAAATTACCAACTCACCATTAGTAAGGCAAACACTTTGTTTTTCTAGTAATTGTAATTTATCAACTAATCAAAATGGTGGACTTTTGCAATATGTCTACCATGTACTAGGCACAAGACAGATGCCTTCATCAGACCCCTAACTCCAGAAAGCAAGCAAGTATAGCTCTTATTTGAACATGCAAATGAAACAGGCTAAGTGGCTAGGTAACTTGCCAAAGGTCATCCAAGTATTTAATTATGGAGTCCAAATTTCCACCCAGGCTTACATTCATTCCAAATGTTGGGGAAGTGTATAGTTCCCTCATCTTCCTGAGTTGGGTGTTCACACTGTGGCTTCATTAAAGTCTCTGATGTAATGTTCCATGTCACCAAATACAGATTCTAAGGTAAACTCTAAAATCACATTGTGAAACCCAAAATGTATTATTTTTAATACTGCCCTCCAGTAATACAAGTAATCAATAACTATCTATTTTTCCATTCACAGAAGCCACTTTCATTTTCATTAAGGTTATATAAGAAGTCAAAAAAAAAAAAAAAAGAACAAGAAAAAACAATCTCTGTGACCAGTCTAGACAGGGGCATATGGCTTTAAAATTTGGAATGCTTATTCAGTGTAACAGGTTAACACCTTTCTACTTTTCTGAATATTAAATCCATATTCTAAATAAACTGAAGTCAAGGTGTTCTCCCAACTTCTTTACATCTGGTAAGCTTACTCTCCTTAGTGAGAGGAAGTTTTCTATCTTGAATTGCTAAATCTACTTTTAATACCAATCTTTATTATTATTTTTTTTAATCAGTGGTGAAGTTATCTTTCTCCTCATTCTACAGACCTAGCCCCGGCACATCTGACACAGGCTGCTTACAGAGGTTACCCAAGTTGGGGAAGAGGTGATGGCCAGTGCTACAGACTGAAGCACGACCTAATGAAGGCTTCCAGCTCCCATCATCAGTGTTTCTCAACACTGGCCTGGAGGAAAGGGGGCTTGTGCTCAAGCAGAAGTAAAACTGCATTTGGAGTCAGCAGATTTGCATTCAGATTCCTTCTACCATTTATCACCTTTGTCATTCAGGACACATAACCTTTCAGAACCTCATTCTTCTAATCCATAATGTAAGTATCAGGACCTAATTCAGTGTGTGGTGCCTAACAGTTACTCAGTGAACTTCACCTGAATTTACAACAAGAAAAAAGCTAAATCTTAGCAGTTTTCTCAGGGCATGGAGGTAAATGAATACAGGACATGCAACACTCGGGCCAGAGCAATCTGGAGTGAAGGAGCTGGCCATGGTGAGAAGTTCTTGATGGTTGGTGGAAGCCAGTCCAAGTGGAAAGCAAGGAAACGTGGAAGCAAGGAGAGGCCCAGCTGAGATGAGATTCTCTGAGGCATACCCGACGATCCAGCAGGCCAGGGAGATGACCCACTTTTGCTTGATGACTAGAAGAGAATGCTGATTTCACTGGTTTTGCTACTGTATGAGTCACAAGGGTGGGTAGGCTGAGAAAACATGCGAGGGAGTAGAAAAATGTAAGTAACTACAAGGATATTGTAGAACTCACTTTAATTTAAAAATTCCTTGCTCTGAAAGCTTTGTTAACTTTGAGTATGTACAGGGAGTGATTCATTCTCCCATGAAACTTCCACAGTCTTATCCTTCTCAAAGGCTGAGCTGCCTCTGAGTTCCACTGCTATAAACCCAGGACAGGGAATGAAAACCACACAGCAGTCAAACCTGCTTGTGGGCATCAAACCTCTGCTGGATACCTAAAGAGCGTGTTTACATTTATGGCCAGTCTTGGCCTGGATTTTCTATAGGGCCAAATCACTGGTACCACTCTGCAGTGAAACTCAACCTTGGGTCACTCCGACTTATGCTGCCAATCTTAGGAAACAAAGGCGTCTGCCTGCAGGCCTGGTCTTCCTGGCCAGCCCTACGCTGCCAGAGATAAGCCAGGACATCCCTGTCAAAGGGATCATGCATTATGGAGCTGCTTACCAAGGTCTCTGTCACCAGGCACTAGGTGACAGAGCATGAAGCCCATTCAACCTGCTGGGAAGTAACTGGCAAAGGAGGAAAGCAGGAAATCAACTGCCAGGTCACATTCCCAGGCCTGGCCCTATTCATTTACTCTTCATACTCACCCTCTGAGGAAGATCTGACTTTTTTTCTTTTTCTTTCTCTCTCTCTCTCTCTTTTTTTTCTTTCTTTTTTTTTAAATGAGACTCAGAAAGATCCAACACTCACTTAAGGACGTAAAATAAAATCTGGCAGACCTATGATTCAGTCTGACTTTAAAGCCAACTCTGATATATTGCATGAGTCAAAAAGTTTAATAGAAAACCTAAGGTAAAATAACCTCCTGTCTATAAGGGGACATGGCACTCAAATAGGTGAGTACTAGAAAGATGTAAAAATGGGCCACACACGGATAAACTAAAGATAACACCTCCTGAAAACTTACTTGAAGGGAAAACTTTAAGAACTTTATTTATTCTTCTTATATATAATTCTATCAAGTTTGGTTCCTGGGCTTTCAAATCCACAGCAATGAGGTGGAGCAACTTTAAGAAGAGGGAGACAGAAGGACAACTGGAACACGCAAAGAGCAAAGAACACTGTCAAAATAATCATTACCCAGAGAACAAATTCCAGACACCCTGGTCCTGAACGACCCGGTGCACTGGCACACTGCTCTACATACGGCCACAGACAATGAAACAAAATCCCATATACTTTTAGTCATTTCTGCAAGAGGACTGTTACAAATATTTAACTAAATAAATCCACCATATCTATTTATTCCATTTTCCCGATCTGTCATTGTTGTTGCTGTTTAAAACATATGGTCCAAATCTTTGCTTCCTACCTTCTAAACATGCTAAAAGGACCACAGCATTACAACATAAAATAACTGTACTGACCCTGAGACCTGTAGAGGGCACTCCACTCTGTAGCCTCCTCCAAGTGGTGCTCCCAGGGCCCTAGAGCTCTTCCCTCTCCTCTGGTTTACCCGTTATATGACCCACACCACAGTCGGCATGCCCTTCCTTCCTAATGCAACTCTTGTAGGGGCAGGGACCATTTCTACTTGTGTTTGTAACTTCAGAGTATGTAGCACAGTGCCTTCTACGTAAGATAAACACAGCAAACATTAAACTAAGGAAATTTATGCACAATATACTCAATTTTATAATATAAGGAGGCATGTAAAAATACTTCCATGTAAAATGGTTAACATATGGGAAGCCTGGGTGGCTCAGTTGGTTCAGCAGCTGCCTTCGGCTCAGGTCATGATCCCGGCGTCCTGGGATCGAGTCCCACATCAGGCTCCTTGCTCGGCGGGGAGCCTGCTTCTCCCTCTGCCTGCCACTCTGTCTGCCTGTGCTCACTCTCTCTCTCTCCCTCTCTCTCTGACAAATAAATAAATAAAATCTTTAAAAAAAAATGGTTAACATACAACTTCTAGGGCTTCAGGGACTTCTGGGGATCAGTCAGTTCAGCATCTGACTTCAGATCAGGTCCTGGGACCAAGTTCCACATCAGGCTCCATGTTCAGTGGGGAGACTGCTTGTCCTTCTGCCCCTCTCCTGCTTGTGCTCACTCTCTCACTCTCCCACTCTCAAATAAAGAAATAAAATCTTAAAAAAAAAACTTACTAGGGCTTGAAAAGGCAAACCTATTTTTCATGTATCAAATATTACATTTCAGATACTGTTCCAAGCTCAAGGATTAAAACAGCAGACATGAAATACCAGTTTTCTGAATTCAAGGTCCTATCATGTCACAGAAGAGGACAGACAACTCAGAGATACAACATTTCAGATAGTCATCAGGATAAATAAGAAAATCTTGGAGGACAATGGGATAGAGTACTTGGGCAGAACTATTACCATTTTTCTGCTTATATGGGGTACTACCTTATATCAAGGAGGAGATGTAGTTACTACTTCTGTAGATTGCTCAGAGGCAAGAAATATGAAAGGTGCAGCCTTCTTGAAAGTAACCAGTGAAATCTCAATGGGTGGCAGGGCTGCAGTAGTTGCCGGCCCTTTAGACTGTTCCCTGTGATTCCCCACCTCCTGGTACTCAAACCTTGTGTACTCACTTCTAACACTGTCGTAGGTCAGTCTGTGTGACTAAGAGCATCCAGCACAAGCCGTGTTCTCACACTTCAAGATTAGGCTATGAAAGAGCACGGCTTCCATGTTGGGCTCTTCCTCTCTTAGATCCCTCATCCTGTGAGATGCCGGCTGCTGGGTCACAAGATCACTCAGGCAATCCTGTGCAAGGATATTCCCTATGGAACAGTATTCCATAGGGAGAAACTGAGACCTACCAACAACCACGCAAGTAAGCCTGGAAGGAGATCCTCCCCTAGCTGATTCTTAGATGACTGAAGCCCAGCCAACAGCCTAGTCACAGGCTCATGAGAGACCCTGAGCCAGAACCATCCAGCAAAGCTGCTCCTGCATTCACGGCCTCAGCGAACTGTGTGAAATAGTTAATATTTGTATGTTTGTTGCTTGAAGGTGCTAAACTTGGGGGTAATTTGTCATGTAGCAACAGATAACACAGCTACCCTTCTAGCAGTTAAAATCTGAGCCGGGGCCTGATTAAAGAGGAGCTAGTGAAGAAGAGATCTCAGGGAAGAATGATCCAGACAGAGAACACAGCAAATATAAGGACTCTACGAATTAGAATGTGAACTTGCAGTGTCACTTGAAATAGCTAAAAGGCCCATGTGGCTGGAATTTTGTTACTAAAGTACAATAAGGTAGTAAAAGAAGAGGTGAATTTTCCTCTAAAGAGAAATGGAAGACAGCATTACCTAATTTATATTTTATAAAGAATAACCTTTGTAAACTCCTGGACCACTATGTGGGACATAATGGTGGGGCAAGAAAACCAGGTGGAAGCCCTCCACAACTAGTCCAGTCAAGACACGGTGGTCAGATTAGGATGCTGGAAATACTCTAGATTGGTAAAATTCAGGAGATATATATATGAAGATTTTTATTTATTCATTTTAGAGAGGGCGAGCACAAGGAGGAAGGGGCAGAGGAAGAGAGAGAATCTGAAGCTGACTCCACACTGAGCACAGAGCCCAATGCTGGGCTCGATCCCACAACCCCTGAGATCATGACCTGAGGCTGAAACCAAGAGATGGACGCTCAGCTGACTGAGACACCCAGGTGCCCCAAAATTTAGGATACATATTTTGAAAGAAGAGTCAACACAACACAACTTCTCCATGTAGATTACACTATGCCAATAGGTTCTGGGTTTTGAGTGACATGGATAAAACAAAACAACCCCAAAAAGAGTAAAATGAGATATGACCCACTTGAAATACAACTCAAAATTCAAGAAATAATTTTAGGTGGGGTAGTTAAAAACTAACCTCTTGGGAGTTAAAATTCAGTGAGGAATGGAAAGAATTAAGCAGTCAATCAAAATGTTCTTTTCAGTGTCTATTCTGGATGGTACCAACCAGACCGTTAAAAAAAAAAAAAGTTGTTTAAGCAATCAACTAGTGAGATTAAAAAGAAAAAAGTAATAAGAGACGATGAAGACCAAAAATAAAGCCTGATTTTCCTTCCACATCAATGTAGTTCCAAAGGAACAAAGTTAATGATGAAAAGTATTTAAGTTAGAGAATACTTATATTAGTAACTTGGAGACCATTCAATGGTTTCATAGAACTTTAGAGCTTCCCTTATTAGAGCTTAACAAGAATCTACATGTTCCTACTCTGCAAATTTTCTGAGCAGGCAATGTTCACAAAAAGTACATAAATGAACTTGTCAGAAAATACCTTGCATCCTCTTACTGCTTCTTCTATTATGTGCACAAAAAGCATGTCAGGACGACTCACAGGAAATATCCATTTCCAAATCAAGGCCATATGTGTGTACCTAGGGACCAACTTTCAGCTTACCTTTCTTAGTACAGAGTTCTGATATTCTTAAGCTGAGACATGAAAAATCAAGCTTTAAAAAATTAAAAGCTAAACAAATTTCTATTAGGACTAGCTTACTGAAGAGGCCAATATAATAAGTAATTACACACACATATGTATACAATCATATACACACACACACAAACTCACACTAAATGGAAAGAATGTGCAATTTTTTTTTTTTTTTGAGAGAGCTGGAGAGCTCATGTGCCAGCAGAGCAGGGGGAGGGGTAAAGGGAGAGAGAGAATCTTAAGCAGCATCTATGCCCAGCACAGAGCCTGACACAGGGCTCCACACAGCTCCCCACAGTGCTCAGGGCTTGATCTCACGACCCTGAGATCACCACCTAAGCCAGAAGCAGGAGTTGGACACTTAACTGACTGAGCCACCCAGGAACCTCATGAATATGCAACTTTTTTTAAAAGATTATTTATTTATTTGGCAGAGATCACAAGTAGAAAGGCAGAGAGAAAGAGAGAGGAGGAAGCAGGCTCCCTGCTGAGCAGAGAGCCCGATGCCAGACTCGATCCCAGGACCCTGGGATCATGACCTGAGCCGAAGGCAGAGGCTTTAATCCACTGAGCCACTCAGGCACCCTGAATATGCAACTTTTTAAAAGAAATATCTAAAACCAGGTAAGTTCTTTATAAGACAGGCCGACAGACAAAAAGAACATCTGTATGCATGAATTTTCCATACTTTTTTCCCAAGGCCTTGGGTATAAACATATATAATTACCATAGTGGGTGCTAGAACCTATAAATAAATACTAACTTAATATTTTTCATTTTTTTTTAAACAAAAGAATCTCAGTGACTACACAACAAAAAAAAATTTTTTTTAAGTATTACATATGTTCATAAGAAGTGTATGAAAAGAAGTAAAATGCCCAATCCTATTCATGGGCCCATGTTCTAAATTGCTCTAGTTTTTAAGCCCACATAAATTAGTATATAAAAATAATTCGATGTTTTATCATACCTGCTTTTGCTGCTAAAATCATTATATTAAATGTTGAAATGCGTTGGTAGAGAAGTTCTACTTACTCTATGTCAATGAAAGAGCAGAGTCATAAAAATCCAACAGAAAAGGCTTTAACTTTACTGGATACTTCATTTACATTCTATCTCTTGGTGGCAGCACCTATGTAATCCAATTTATATCCCCCAAGAAAGCCTGTGGACAGTAGGTGCTTCAGGAAAAGTTTGCTGCTTAAAGAACATAGTTACTTACTGCATTTTTAGAATTTCTGCTAAGGGCTTATTCTTTATAAACATATCCCTTTAACTAAAATTGTTATTTAATGTTACTCTTTTAAAAAGGCTACACCAAATCACTGCAAAAATGATTCTTCAAATAAAAGCAGCTTTCTTCCTCTACCTCACTTTGTACCAATTTTGAAATTGACGGATGGGGTAGATGGGAGTCATTCGTCTAAAGCCTTCATCCCTTACTCTGGCTTTACAGCCACACCCGCCTCTGCACTTACTGCCTTCTGCCACTGGCAGAGGATTCTTCTGCATCCCAATCCACTCACGCGGGGACTGGCATGTGACTCGTCTGGCCAATCTGAAGTAGACAAGACTGACAGCTGGCCAGTGCCTAGCCCAGGCTTTAAGAGGCATTGTATGTTGTGCTCCTGTAATGCACTGAGAAGGGAACCCCCAGGTAGATGGGATCCTGTCAGCGGGTTGTAGAAAGGAGACATTCAGAGTCTACTTGAAACAAACCAAAAACCTGTTGCCCAGGCCTAGGTTCAGGCAAGTCAGGCCCAGCCAAGCCCAGTCCCCAATGGCCAAACCACAGCCAAACTGCAGAACTTGAACATGAGTATGTTTGTTATTATAAGACACTGAGACTTTGAAATCAATACAAAACAAAAACTACTGCACTGCCTCTCAGTATCTTTATATGGCTACTCATGTAACATTAGTTGCACTGAACCAGACCTTCTTGATTTACCTATTCCAAACAAATAGTCTTTTTTTTTTTTTGCTATCTTCCATTTCAGAAAATCAGTTTTTTTTTAAATATAGGAATTTTTTAAGAAAAAGATCATCACAGAAAGACATTTGTTCTATAACTGAAGTGTAATTTCTAGAAATAAACTATAATATATGAAATAAACTGTATTTTAAGACATCCAAGTTATAATTTTGTAACCTCAGATGTTTCTATAATTTACCAAGCAGTCCTCCAAGTGAACTGAACATAAAGCACCTCCTTGAATGTCTGATATACTTTAGAAGTTTTCTGCCTGTTTCTTGTTCTGTTTTGTTTGAGCAGTTTCTGAGTAGCTTCCCATCAAAACCTCACATGTGAACTAACTCATGCTGGGAGAAGCCAGTATGAATTAGCAAAGTCTTGAAGAAGTTTTTGATGTGTGCAATTTTATTACTTTTGAGGACTAACACTTTTGGGGCCTTCCTGAAACTAGAATGGAATCAATCATCTGTTAGTTCTTGGGTTGAGAGGGTATATTTTCATATTCCTACAGGATTTAGAAATCTGTTATTTTAAAAAATGGGGTAGATTTTTGTTTACATGGATATTTTATTAATTTTTTGTCATAATTTCAACGAAGATAAAGTATAACCTAACACAAGTTCAGTTATCACACTGGAAAAGTAATGTTAGTAAGATTTTCATGGATCAATTCCAAGAATGTCATTGCCCTCTCTGCCACTTATATGTAATAAAGCAAAGCTATACTGTGAAAACTGTGTATTAATAAGTTGATAAGGAGGAGTCACTACAGGTAATTCTGATTTTCATTATTACTCACTTAAGCTAGCATCTCAGAATTTAAAAATCACAAAATTTTACCTTAGACGGAATCTTAAGGCTAGTTCAATGACCCACCAGATATCTGAGTTTACTCCATACCATTCCTCTGGAATGCTTGGTTATACTCTGGACCTCTCCAGTGAGAGGTAGTGTCTCCAAAGTAGTGCGACTGCCACTGTGTTTCAGTAAATTAATTTAGCAAAAGGCAGTAACTGGGCCTGTTGTAATTTCTACTTTAAAAAAAAAATTAATTACATTTAAATGACCCTTTTACACAATACAAATGGGAAAAAAAAGGTACCGAATGAGCATGAATGATGGTTAACACAAGAGGCGATAAGCCAATTCATATCCAGGCAGTCCCATGGGCAGTGTATACTTGGCGGAACAATGTACCACTGCTTGTGTCTTGAATATTAAGCTATAGTAGCTCTTACTTGGGTCATATTTTTAAGTGCGTACTGATAATAGGCCAGCACTTGTAGACACAATGCATAAGAATATTAAATCAGCACTAGTAGAGGGGCAGCAGTAATGATTTTACAAATACGCTCAAAATAGTCCTTAAGTAGAATATCTTACTCAAAATAGTCAGGAAGCACATCAAGAAGCTGATAGTCCTAAAAAAGGCAAAAGAACCAGAACACTCCTAGCAGCCGGAATTGATACTACCCAAATGTCCATCAGTAGAGGAATGAATAAATTCTAATGGCATACTAATAGAAATGAACCATCTGTAACTACATGTAACAGCTTAGAGAATCTCCCAAGCCATGTTAAATGAAAGAAGCCAGACACAAGAGTATATACTGTTTGGGGGCGCCTGGGTGGCCCAGTGGGCTGGGCCTCTGCCTTCGGCTCAGGTTATGGTCTCGGGGTCCTGGGATTGAGCCCCGCATCGGGCTCTCTGCTCAGCGGGGAGCCTGCTTCCCCTTCTCCCTCTGCCTGCCTCTCTGCCTTCTTGTGATCTCTCTGTCAAATAAATAATATCTTTTTAAAAAAAGAGTATATATTGTTTGATTTCGTTCATTTGCACAGTAAAAAAATGGGCAAATTAATCCGTGGTGATTATCCACAGAGGGAGGGTCAGTTGTCAACTTGAAGGGGCTCAACAAAACCACAGGCTGCTGATATTGTTATGTGTTTTGATCTGGTCGCTGGTGACACAAACATGTTTGTGAAAGTTTGTGAAGCTGCACGCTTACAATCTGTGCATTTTTATGTATGTAAGTTACAATTCACAGTTCAATAAAATGTCAAAAAAATGTTAGATTTGGCTGAGTTATTTATATGTCCAATGTTTTATGTGCAAAGTATTTGATTCTTTCTTACCATGTTGGATATAAGAAAAGATAAACCTCTAAAAGTAATTTTGCCTACTTTTAAAGTTAAAATAGGTAAGTAATTTAGACTACTTTTTAATATACATCTGTACCAAAATCAAATACAATGTTATTTTAGACGTATTTAAAAAAATGCTTTCTAACACAAATAATTCAGAGAAAGTGTCACTAACAATGAGAAAAAAATTTAAAACTGTCTATATATTATATTAATTTAATTTAAAGTTAGCTTATTATTAAATTGCTGAGAATATACAGAGGTAAGTTTTCTTTTATATAAAATCACTTCTGGAGCACCTGGGTGGCTCAGTCAGTTAAGCATTTGCCTTTGGCTCAGGTCATGATCCCACGGTCCTGGGATTCAGTCCCATATGGACTCCTCGCTCCATGTCTGCTGCTCCCTCTGCCTCTGCCTCTCCCTCCACCCCCGCTCATGCTCTCTCTCTCTCAAATAAAGTATTTAATAAATAAATAAATAAAATTACTTCTGTATTATGTACCATGTAAAAATTAGGAAAAACAAATTCCCATAGGAGTTTGTGAGAGAATATATTATAATGAAAAAAGGTTTTGAGAATTAGAAAAAAAATGGACACTGCCTTAGTAATGGAGAAAAAATATGGTTAGAGCTGTGGACATCTGCTGACAAATTCCAGACCTGCCACCAGCAAGCTATGCGAACTCTGTCAGATCGGCACTGTCCAACAGAAGCACACCGTGAATCACATTTGTGACTTTTACATTTCTAGTAGCCACAGTTTAAAAAGAAGTATATGTGCACTGCCATATACCAATGACATCTAATGCAACACAGCACGTCACCAAAATGTAGTGCCACCAGAACAGTGTTTTCCAGAAAAATAGTTCACAGTGCTTTAGTTTTGTGATTTTCTTAAAAATTATTTATTCAGAGAGAGAGTGAGTGTGAGTGAGCAAACACGAGCAGGGGAGGGGGACAGGCAGAGTAGAGAGAATCTCAGGCCGATTCCATGTTGATCTGAGCAGAAATCAAGAGCCCAATGCTTAACCAACTGAGTCACCCAGGCACGCTTTAGTTTTATGCTATGCTTTAGTTTTAGCTTCTGAACTAAAGCACCAACTATGCTTTAGTTTTAACTTCTGAACTTTTAACTTCTGAACAAATTTTAGTTCAAATTTGAAATTCAGTTCCTCAGTCATACCAGCTGCATTTTAAAGCTTCTGCCACCCGTGACCAGGGGCTACCATGTTGGACAGCACAGGTGCCAGTCCTTCCATCTCTTGAAGTTTCACTTTCTTCCTTGATAAACTAAAAAGTTATTATTTAAAACACAGAAATCCCAGGGAGAATTTCTGCCAACTGAAGCCCACAGGACCCAATCAAGATGTGTGCCACTCACCATGCAGACATGCAGACCAGTGTCACGGAATCTTTGGACTTTTCAAATAAAGTCAGAAATCTGGATGTTTACATAAAATATCTTTCTTTTTCCATTTAGACAACTACCGTGAAATTTTTCAGAGCGCTGTGTGGGCTAAACCAAAACATATCCATATGCTACTCTTTGCAACCTGGGTTCTGTAAACATTCTTTCCTGCTCTACTAATCTATGATTTATTTAGGAGTGATTTGACTTCTATATCTGGAAGCTAAAAAGCACAGCTGGGGAATCAGTTGAGTGGTGAGATTCAAAGCCCTCCTGTGAAGTCAAGGTGAAGCTACAGATGCTATCAGGAGGTGACAGCCTCTGGTAAAAGTCAGCAGGATCCCAGTGTGGGCTTAAGCTCTGTCTACAGCCCAGGATTCAGAGGAGTCTAAAAAAAGAATTACTCATTACTATTATTATTATTATTAAGGTAAGGGATCCCCTAACACCCTAATTTTGGATCAAGAACAATGTACCAGAGATGGCTGGAAAGGGTAATGAAGCCAAGTTTATCACAGTGAGTATCATTCTTCTCACCCTGGGGCCCAGTCTCTATGGGACCTGCTTGGATCCTCCAGGGCATGTAGGATCCAAACGGGAAAAAGGTAAACTGGCCAGACAGCAGAAAGCTGCAGTGGTAAAGCAGGAAGCAGCAGGTTGGGCAGACAGTTGTACCTTCTGTGGACAAAAAGGGAGGTAGGGGCAGGGAGCGGAGCTAGAATTTATCAGTTCAGAGGTAAGAATGAGCACTGGGGGTCATATCACCCCCGGGAAGGACCTGACAACCAAGAAACACACAGGCCTAGGCTCCAGGGATAGGAATGCTTGCTTATCATTCAAAGGAACCTGTAGGATACGTAATTAATCAGCACTAATGAAAGCTTTCACATAAGGAACAAAGGAATTTTTCAGAGTCCAAGTCTCCTGAGATGGAACAGACCATGGGGGGACCACATGAAGTGGGGCCATAAGTTATCAAGTAACATCTGCTACCATGACCCCATGGGCCTCCACTCAACAACATCCACCTTCTCAGAAGACCTCTGTCCTCAATTTTGTCCTCAAAACCCCTCACACACACGCAGTTAGGGAGTTCCAGGCTTTTGAGCATTAGCTGCCCATTCTCCTGGGTGGGGCTACACCAATAAACAGCCTTTCTTCACTGCAGAAGCCCTGAGTCCGTCCGTCCGGGCTTGCTGTGTATCAGGTGGACAGACTCTCGTTGGCTCATTTACAGTCACAGGTGGACTCCTAGGAGACCATCTCTCAAGTCCAGGTGAGTCACCATCTGGGAATATTCTTCACTGCTTGCCAGAATATAAAAAGGATAAGAGTTCCCTCTGAGGAGGTGAAGTCAGAAACTCTGTTTTGTGAGTATTGTTAAAACCTCATTTTATTTCCAGGGTGAGAGGACCTTGGAAACGGAGGATAACTAAGATCCCTGAGTTGGGATTCAAACAATATGAACATTAATCCCAAGTGTGTCACTGTCATGCTGTGTGACTTCTGTTTCCTTAAATTTAAAATTATAATGATACAGCGTATTGCTTTTCTCTATATCTTACTTCCAGGACCAAATGATATCATGAATATAAATTTGGAAGGTATAAGTTTCTCATGTAATTACAAGGTATTTTTTTACTATTTACTAAGCAATTACTAGTGGATTCTAGGAATGCAATTTATAAAGTGCCATTTAAGTCCCTAATCAGAAATCTCAAATTTGAGAGGGGTGGAGTGGGTTAGGGCTTTTGGGAAATAGCACTGAGCACTGACTACCTCATTACAAATTCAGCCACTTTCTAGAGGATTCATGGGGGTAGAACCAAGGGAGGTCAAATTCCAAGATGGACTTAAAAAGACCTCAGAAAAAGGAATTTGCCCTAAGCCATAACCTTTTTTAGGTCACTGATGCTTTGAGAATCTGATAAAAGCTATGGGTTCCGTCTTGGAAAAAGGCACATATATGGAACTGACATATATTTTCAGGAAGTTCATGGACCCCCATGGATCTCAAATAGAAAATGCCATCCTTAAAGAAGAGAGGGTCACAGATGAGACACACAATATGGCCTTACGAATGAGTCGTTGCTGGGTAGGAGGCAGTTTTGAGAACAGCTGGAGGTCTACAATAAAACAAAGTAGTCTTTCTTTAAAGACTCAGCCTCTAGTCAAAGTACTGCTACCATGGGACCCTGAGATGAAGACTTCTTGGGGCCTAAAGGAGTCTGATAATCACTCACAAAAGCATCATTCTAGCTAACTGGTTTAGGAGCTATTGCTTCCTTAGTTTAACAACACAGTACATCCTCTACCTTTATCCAAATGAATAATAATCAACCAAGATAAAGATATATGAGGAAAAAACTATGCAACCTATTAAGTCTCCCTAAGAACCACACTGCACATGGTAACATTCCACTATAGAACATGTAGAGAATTTCTTTTTATATTTCAGTTTTTGGGACATAGAACGAAGACTAATGAAGACAGATGGAAGAAAGGCAGGTATGAACAAGGCCCCTCCCAGCCCGACCTCAACTCTAAGAGGAAACCATGCTTAAAAGGATTTTACAACACCCTGGAAGAAGAAATTCACCCTTTCCCATGTGACAGATAAATGATAAAAACCTCATTGGTAACAGGCTCCTGGAGGGTTAATCAGATTAAAAGAGCCCGACAACAAGCCTATAAAAGCCCCAAGACTGGGATACCTAGGTGGTTCAGTTAAACATCTGCCTTTGGCACGGGTCATGATCCCAGAATCCTGGGATCCAGCCCAGCATCAGGCTCCCTGTTCAGTGGAAAGCCTGCTTCTCCCTCTCTCCCTCTGCCCCTGCTTGTGTTCTCTCACTCATTCTCTGTCAAATAAATAAAATCTTAAAAACAACAACAACAACAACAACAAAAAACCTCCTAGACTTAGAAACTCCAGTGGCAACCCTCTTGGGTTCCTTCCCTTTTCGGGAGCATTATACTATCACTCAATAAACTTAGCTTTGCTGCCCACCACTCTGTCTGGTCTACCTCCTCATTCTTCAAAGTGGCATGACCAAGAACCGTGGGCACTAAAGGAAAAGAAATCCTGTAACACGACGACGTTTCACAAAGAACTTAATGGTATCCATGTAAATATCACAAAGGAAAAGATGTCCACAGCAATCCAGAGTATCAGTGAGTATCATGGCAGCAATCTGGCACCCACACAGGTAGCGGTGGAGCAAAGCGAATCACCCTCCTTCACAGAAGGAAGCAATTCACAGAATTTCACAGAAATTCAACAGCTTTTCACTGACAAGGAGAGAACTTGTCTCGATTCTTGAGTGGAATATGGCCTCAAACACATTTTGACAAGATATTCTCTATCCACTTCCCAAGCCTATCTCTTATAGAAATTCACTTAGGAAGGTATAACAGAAGTCAAGTGGAAAATGGAAATATTTGGGGCATCTGGCTGGCTTGGTTGCTTAATCGTCTGACCCTTGATCACAGCTCAGATCTTGATCTCAGGGTTGTGAGAAATATTAATCTCGTATTTCTAATTACTAAAATATGTTAAGAAGGGTGAGGTCATACTATGAATTTGGAAAAATTGTTTAGAAAACATTTAATGACTTTTTCATAATATTCTCTTATAATCTATTTTTATTAATATCATGAAAGTGTACTCTTTCATTGCAATGTTTTAAACTTGATTTTCAAAGAGACCGATGAACAAGTTGAAATCACCAGGGATGCAATTAATGTTCTTTCTTTAAATCAAAGATATTATCTTTCTAAGACCAGTAAAACTTATTCCCCTCAAAATTTATCTTGTGACCATCAAATAAGGTGTTCACCAAGGACTGCAGTCTATAAAATCAGAAGGAACAATCAGAAGTAAAAATATTATATGAACAAACACCATGCACTGCATTCCTATGTATTTGCCAAAGAAATACAGTCAACTATATGAGTGAGAACTTTTCACATATTGCCAGTGGATTTTGAAACTCCTCAAGGACATATGCTTTCTGCTGTGGGATTTCCTTTGGCAGCTTACTAGTTGGGTTTGTATTTCAGAGAATTACCTGAAACTCTTAATTTCCATCCTTAGAGATCAAATGGTTTAAATACCAGATGATTTCTCTCTAAAGTGCCATGATTTCAAATGCCATTTCTTGCTAATATACCTCAAATGAAATAATAAATCACATTAAAATATGTAATAACGCATTTTAACAAAAGTATTATGTTGGATCACCCAAGAAAATAATTCAGAACAGTGCCTACTACAGAGCAAGTGCTCAGTGAATGTTAGTTTGTGACGACCTTGGTAATGATACTGCCCACAATGACAGTAATGACATTATTCCCTGCCACTTTGTGGTAGGCAGCTACTAATATGACCCCAATGCCCCCACCTTCTGTTTTTCATGCTTTCATAAACCCCTCCCCTTGAGGATCGACTGAATTAGTGATTCAATTCTAATGAACACAACATGGCAGAAGTGATGGGGTATCACTTTCAAAACTGAAGTTATTTAAATACTTTCACTTTCATTTTAGGTTCTTGCACACTCTCTCTTTAGCTCTCCCTTGGATCTCTTGCCCTAAGGGAAGCCAGCTATCACTTTTTAAGTTCCATGGTAGAACAGTAGAAAATCCTAGG
The DNA here is from genome assembly GCA_004024625.1 of Mellivora capensis. Classification (NCBI taxonomy): domain Eukaryota; kingdom Metazoa; phylum Chordata; class Mammalia; order Carnivora; family Mustelidae; genus Mellivora; species Mellivora capensis. Next base: position 25,963 of record PISX010013746.1, on the reverse strand, counting down.
GAAAGGCCCAGATGAGTGAGATTAAAAGCGGATCTTCTGAGGCTGCCAACAAGCACATCAGTGAATTCTGAAGCAGATCATTCAATCCCAGGCAAGTTTTCAGATTAGTACTACCCTGTTCAGCAGCCTGACTGCAATATCATGAGAGATCTTGGGGGAAAAAAAAAAATCACTCAGCTAAGCCCAGATTCCTTTCCCATAATGACTGTAAGATAACATTTATTATTTGGGGATAATTTGCTATGCAATAGGATAACCAATATAGATTTTTTTGGAGTAGGGTTCTGCCATCTCAAAAATCTGAAAGGTAAAGAGCTTTGGAACTGTGTAATGGGCCTTCAAAAGAGTGTGAATCAGGGCACTTGGGTGCCTCAGTTGTTAAGCATCTGCCTTCTGCATAGGTCATGATCCCAGGGTCCTGGGATCGAGCCCTACATCAGGCTCCCTGCTCTGCGAGCCTGCTTCTCCCTCTCCCTCTGCCTGCTGCTCCCCCTGCTGTGCTCTCTGTCAAATAAATAAATAATATCTTTAAAAAAGAAGAAGAAGAAGAAGAAGAAGAAGAGTATGAGTCAATGTGCAAAGTGCCTGAAATATAATGCTCACAGAATTTTGGACTTTGAAGAGATCGCTGGGAAGGGCATAAATAAAAATGAGGAAATTTTTTTTGGAAACTGGAAATTATGTAGTGGCAAAAGGTTTAACAATACCCACATTTATGTAGAGTTACATGACCTGCAGTCACTTGCAGTTACATGAGAAGTAAAAAAAAAAAAAAAAGAAAGAAAAAAAAAAAAAAGAAAGTGCTGAATGAACTGGGTAATTTAGCTGAGATCTTCCAGCAAAGTACTGAAGATGCTACCTGGTTTCTCCCTGCTGATTATAGTAAACTGTGAGAAGATAAACTGAAGGAAGGACTGCTAAACAAAAAGGAGGAAGGACTTGATAGTTTTGAAAATTCTCAGCGTCTCCAGACAGCAAACAATGCTAAGTTAGGAAACAGCTTCCATGCAAAGATCAATTCCAGAAAATTATCAGAGAGTGCACAGTCTAAAGATGAGACAAAAGATGTTGTTCAGAAATCCTTGTTAAGACCTTAGAAATGTTGCCCACCCCCCCTTTTATTGAGAAAGAGAGAGAGAGAACACGCGCATGTGCAAGTGGGGTTGGGAGGAGGGACAAAGGGAGAAAGAGAATTCCAAGCAGACTCCACACCCAGCAGGGAGCCTGACACAGGGCTTGATCTCAGTACCCTGAGATCATGACCTGTGTTGAAATTAAGAGTCAGAGGTATAACCAACTGACCCACCCAGGGTTCCCAAAATATGGCCTCTTAAAGAGCTATTCAGTCAGACCGTAGGTCTCCTAAAAGCATAAGGGTATGACTCAAAAGGCTTTTGGAAAGTGAAAGGTCACTGCCTATCCCTTATCTCAGCAGAAGCCCCAGTCAGAGAATTTATCTCCAAGAAACATGTGGGTGTGCTTTTTGTCTAATAGAGTAAATCCCCAAGTTTCACAGGAGACTGACAAAAGTTTTGAGAGGATTTTATGAGCAGAAACCCTGCCAGTTTAGAATGAAAGGACCAGAGACTGTAATAAACGAAAAAAGGCCATACATCCCCCTAATTCTATTGTCAGGAAGCAGGCTGAGAAAACTAGGCTTTAAAACACATGCTACCTTTCATGAAAAAAGGAAAAATGACTCAGAGTGTGGACCCAATAGCCCAAGGAGTAGAATCAAGAGCCATGGAGAATTATCCCCAGGTCTGGAAACCTAGTCAAGGAATTTCTGCCTAGCTGGATTTCAGAATTGCTATGGACCAGTGACTCCTACATACTATGCATCTTACCCTTTTTTGAACAAGAACATGTAGGTATCTTATGTCTGCTTCATTGCTGTATGTTGGTTGTTTTGAGGTCAGTATCTTGACTCTAGTTTCACAGATGACAAGGAACTGTACTTGAGGAACTACACCCAAGGAGCCTCACCCACACCCAGATCAAACTTGGATGACTTCTGGATTTAGAGCTGATGCTCACCTACATAGTGAAGACAAGCTATTTTTCATCTTCTCATGAAAGTGATGCTTGACATCAGTGAAAATTAACATGTTTTATAGCATCAAACCTTTAAAAAAGGATATGAAATCCTTTTAAAAATCAATGTGTGTTAATAGGTTGAGAGATTATAGATTAAATCTCACTAATGTAAAACTTAATAAACTATCCTACACTAGCCAAGTTAAGTAAATAAGTAATTAACAGCTGCCCAATTTTAATCTGCTCACAGTATCTATTATACAGCATCATCGCTATTATTGAGATCATACAAGCAATGTCAAAGCTCTCTTAAAATATCCTGATTTGCAGAATTTTTGTTGTTGTTTATAACAAAAATTCCACTTAAAGAAGGGGTTTAAATGATATGTGAAATGGGAAATGTTTGACTCTACCAAAATGATTATATATTTTTCTTAAATGCACTCTCAATAGAAAGGAAACTGTCATTCAAACGTGATACCTTATCTTTCAGAATGACAGCCCATCTTTTACTTTTCTATTCACAATCTATCATAGTGTGACATTTTATATATGAAAAAATAGTTAAGGCAATATTTTTTTAAATGTCATACTATTTTAAAGAGCAATTTATTTCATGCCTACATCCCTCCAGGCTAAAGCCTATTTAGTGAGGTTTATTAGTGAAGGGCAATGACCGGCATGTCCCCTGAATAAGCACTCACTGGCCAATAAAAACAAGAACACAAATATGCCATTCAGAGATACAAAGCATTGTTTAAAAATAGCAATAGTTTCTGCTGGAACTGAGAAGAGGGTGCTGATCTCCAGGGACAGCAGAGCACAGTAGAGGAATGCTATGTTGTATTGGAAGTCAGGATATGTGGACTTGAGATACATGATAAATGATTCCACTTCAGGATTGTTTCTTTAACTGTAAAAGTCATTGTCTGTAGCAGATTCAATCAGTTAATGCATTCATGAACTACAGACATGCAGGTACTCACACATGAACTGTACAGGTACTACATGTTGCCAAATTTCATTTTTTTTCCCTAAAATAAACTTCTAAAAAGCCCCTGTACACTACTACCTTGTAAATGGAAAATGTGATTTACATGATATTCATGGATATAGTGACTGTTAATTTTAAATGCAAATAAATGACAAACAATTATTAAATTCTAACTGTTAAACTGTTGGCTGCCCTTATTCAGTTCTCTGAGAGAAACAAATGAGTAACTATAGCTAAGAGAGAGAGTCTAACATCAAACTGAGAGTTTCTACTTGTCAAGAAAACCCTGAAAGGGAATTCAAAAGGGCTTAAGGTTTTTATTAGATATGATTCAATGTTATTTAATGCGGCATCTACATACCACCTAAAATCAACTCCGTATCAACCAAAATTACCTTTTGTAACAGCAGCAAATGTCCTACACACTGGAAATGCCTCATCAAATAATCACCCTGTTACTTCTGATTCTAAATTTTATCTTGACTCTTCATATGACCCACCTAACCTACTTTCTCAGAACCATCAATATTGTCATGAGACGCACTAAAATAATTTTGAGGGCAATGGAGTACTGTGGAAAGAACACAGCTGGGAACTTACTTTAGGGTTCTAAGCTCAGTTTCCTTAGATCTGACCTTGACACTGGCAAGTTAATTAACCCCTCTGAGCCTCAGATCTTTCACACACATTAACAAGCTTATGTCACAGTTAGAAGAAAAAAATACACGTAATGTGCTTAACAGGGCCCCTGAACCTGGCAGACATTCAACAAATGTTATGTATTTAAAATAATTTAATTTCTTCAAATAAATTTTCAAAATTCTATCAAAATACATTCACTTTAAACAACAGTGGCTTGAAAGGAAAAACAGCTTGCCATTATTCTCTTATAATAAAGTTGTATTATATATAACTTTTACTTCCAAAGCTACAAACTCCACAAAGCACTGACTGGCAAAAGTAGCAAAAACATTTTGTCCTCAATGACAAAATAAAAACACTTATTTGTCAAAATGAAAAACAGCAACTCTTAGTTGATACCACCTAAGTGTATGCAGGCCTTTACTTTCTTAAAAAAAAAAAAAATAGAAAGAAAGAAAAGAAAGGGTCAATACAGTAGAAAAGACAGAGTGAGAATGTCTTAAATAAAAGTTTCAGCCACGTTAGGGACTTAGCTCTGAAAAGAGCCACATTTAGGCCACAACTAATAAATAACACTAGTACCTACTAGATGCAGTAAACAGTGAGCAAAATAAAAAGCAGCCCAATGCTAACCCAGAAGTCCTGGTCACTTAATAAATGCACTAGTAATGTGTTCCAGGATCCATGCTCGTCATTTGGGGTGTATTATTTACAATCTACACAAGTGCGCAAAATAGACATTGTTATCCCCAGTTCAAAATAAAGAAACTCAAGTCCGGAGGTATTACTTGCCTGTTCAAGGTCTCTACCCGTGAAAACCAGGGCTGTATTCAAACTGTACATGATGCCAAAACAAATCCCTTCGATAGTCCCTGTTTCTCTTTTTTTAGACATAAACATGTGAGCAAGAATATTCCTCAATGCTTTGAAAAGTCATAAAATGGTAGCAGTCCCCTGTTCCTCTCTTCCCTCTTTTAGTTTCTCTCCAATCTGTTGCATATCAGTTCTCCAACTCCAAGTCACCCATTCCTTAAGTCCCTGAAACCCGTCCAGTGCCCCAGCCCTATAAGAAACTCTCCTTAGAAAGGCAGAAGAGCATTAAGTCAAAGTAAAGCTTCCAATTTATCCGGGACTTAAACCAAAGGCTCACAAATAATGAGAAATTCTCTTATGTGGTCAACCAATATGGGCACATTCCAATTTACTGGAATGACTAAGGCAGACACAATATGTAGAATCATACAAATCTGTGCAAATCATATATATTTAACAGAATGCTTAATTGAGTCAGATTTTTACAAAGTACCTAGAAGCTTTCATCTTTTATTCAAGGAATGCATTTTAGGGCAAGGGATTAACATACAAATAAAACTATGGAACTTAAATTCTGTTCTATTTTTTAAATGAAAATGTTCATCTAATGAACCATATCTCATTGATGTCTATAAGGCCTAATTTTGCACTTGAAAATGAGAATACCTAACCACATACAGCCCACGCTCATGGATCTAAAACCACTGAGTTCTGTGAACCACTCTGTTGTACAGTCCAAAATGTAAGCCTTATACTTCTAAGCATTGTATGCCAGCTAACATGATTGATCCTCATGACCTATTATAAGCATTATTATTCTGATTATAACCTACTTAAAAAGTGGGTCACAGAGAAGTGACTTGCCCAAGATCATACAGCTGGTTAAAAAAAAAAAAAAAGAAAGAAAGAAAAGAAAGCCTTGAAACCTAAGTGCTCTGACTCCTCAGCCTGTATCCACATTTCCCCGCCCACTGTATGAAGCACATTCATAAGCAGACAGAAAACACCACAGAGGTATAGACCTACTCTCTACTGAGCACTGACTATATGCCAGGCACCAGGCGCTGGAGATGAAAGCAAGCCTGGCCCTGAGATGAAGAAGGCTTTTATTCTTTTTTAAGCAGATTCAGGGGAGGCTGAAAACAAAGAAGCCGCCAGTTCCAATGTGATATGTTCATGCTCAGGCTAGCGTGCCATCCTGTGTTAGAAAAACACAATGTAAGGGACAGCTAACTTAAGTAACAGTATGAGCCTTAGAAGCAACAAACTTTTTAAAAAAATCTTTTGAGAGAACATAAGCACATGAGCAGGGGGAGGGGCAAAAGGAGAAGCAGACTCCCTGTGGAGCAAGGAGCCAAAGTGGTAATCTTTTTTTTTTTTTAATTTATTTATTTGTCAGAGAGAGGGAGAGTGAGCGAGCACAGGCAGAGAGAGTGGCAGGCAGAGGGAGAGGGAGAAGCAGGCTCCCCGCTGAGCAAGGAGCCCGATGTGGAACTCGATCCCAGGACGCTGGGATCATGACCTGAGCCGAAGGCAGCCACCCAACCAACTGAGCCACCCAGGCATCCCAGAAAGTGGTAATCTTATCCCAAGATCCTGGGATCATGACCTGAGCCAAAGGCAGATGCTTAACCCACTGAGCCACCCAGGGCCCTTTTTTTTTTTTACTTTAAATAGTTGTAAGATATTTATCTGGAGAGGAATCATTATATAAACCTTTTCTTAATGGTTTCTGGCCATCACTGGGAAGACCAAAAGCACTGCAAAAATGTTTCAGAAATGAGGGGCTATTCGCCCCTACTTTTAAAAAATTTAAATGGTTCTATCTCTATTCCAGATTCTGTTACACAAGATTATTGCCTACCACTAGGAGATACACCCTCTTCTTATCTCGTATGACAAAGAGAGTTAATCAGTAACCCTACTTTAATTTTTTAAGTTTAAATTGTCAGTGAATGTCCCTTCTCCAGAGGAAAGTAGCTGGATTTATGTCTGTTTACCTGTTTCCTTTGATGTCCAATCAGGTAAAATTAAAGGAGGTAGCTAATTATAAAAACAAATTTTGTCAATTTTAAAACGTTTAACCATGATAAACGTGGGAAGAGAAAGCTATGAAATACCTTACCTCACACAGGGACCATGATGATAATAACAGATCATCTTTAAGGAGCAGTCCCTACTATGTGCCAGGGATGTGCTAGGAGCTTCTACGCATTCATTATTTTATCCTCACGTTATCCCTGTGAAATAGATAATTCTAATCTCCACCGTATAAAGAAGAAAAATGAGGGCCAAGTTCACACAGAAAGTTGTAGGGCTAGAATTTGAATCACATGCTGGGGGAAAAGCAACAACAAAACCCTCAGATGTCTTTGCGGCCAAGTAAAGTAAATGTGTCAAGTGGCTCAGTTTTAAGATTACAGGTTGTACTTTTCAACCTTGGCTGCATGTTGTAATCACCTGGGGAGGGCACCATGTGGGTTTCACCCCCACAGATGGTGACTGATTTGGTTTGGGAGCTCCCCACTGATTCTAATGGGCAGTGGGAGCTAAGAACTACTGTGTCTAGACACAAGGAGTGGGGTATGGCCCACCTGAAAGCAGTTTTTAAAAAAATTTAAGAGATTAAGTAAACACTGTGCTGGTCAAAGACTGTAACTACTGCCTCCGCCACCAATACCCTGCCCCACTGCTCAGGGTGATTTCCATGTGGCAGAAGTGGGAGATAGGGAAGTAAACAGATATACTGCCAGGCAGACATAGACGTTTGTTTTTCCTGGAGAGGGGGCTGCTTAGTCTGGGAACTTTCCCCAGGTCACCCCTCACCGTCTCCCTCACAGACCCTATTTATGGCACGGGTCTACTGCAAAAGGCACTTGGAGTTAGACATAACCTACTTTCAAAATAATCTCTGGAGTACAACCCATCCTTAAACTGAAGATGACCTAAAAATGCTCACTTAACAAATGTATACCTTCAGATTACAGGGCCAAACTACGTAAACATTTCAAGAGTCATATATATATATATATATATATTTTTTTTTTTTTTTCCCCTAAATAAGGCCACTCAAAATTAACTCTGATCTTAATCCAAGCCAAGCCAGGTCAAGAGATCTCACTTAACTAAACAAGTCCTAAGAATGGAGAGCCTAATGCCTTCGAAACAAATCTATGCAGGTGGTACAACACAGCGCTGCTGAGTAAAATGTCATTTGTCATTGGGAAAGGGAAGCAAAAGCGGAATACCGTCAGAAAAATCCTCGCTAAATGGCATGCAGATGTGAAATCCAAAATAAATGCTACAGAAGTCAATCGTCAATCCATTAAAAAATAAGAAGAAACTGCAGCCTGCTTAGGAAATAATTCTTCAGGCATAACCATGTTATAATTGTTGCAGCACCACAGCTCAAGAGGAAATGGCAAAATACTTTAAGAAACTGACTTTAAAGCCACTTGAACTAGCTACATTTTTTCATCTCCTGCAACAAAACAAATGTTGAAGATTTTAATGGCCTTGTATTATCACTTACCACCACTCTCCCCCCACCATCACCACCAAAAGAAGGCAAATCAAAGGAGAAAAGAAATTGAGATTGAGTTTCAAATGAAATACCACAAATATTGGAACACTGAAAAAAATTTTAATTTAATTTAAAAGAAAGAAATACCGCAAAGACAGGCCATGACTCAGAAATCGGAGCCTCAGTCAAACAGTTCCAGCATTGGCTGCTGAGGCAGAAGCTTTACTTGGGCAGAATATTTTGTTGTTACTTTGTTTTATTTTGTTTCAAAAAAGCAGAGAGAGGAAAGGGAAACCTGAGAAAGCAAACAATGATAGCCTGCAGGATTTATTTTCTCACCGCAGTTCATTTGTTGACTGAATAAATGTATACTGATTCCCTCATGAGTGTCAGGCACCGTGCCGCGCTGAGGATGTACTGGTGAACTTGACGGTGTCTGATTGCATGGGTCCCCTAAAGTAAGACACTAAGGCACCAACCTCACATAATCCACCTTACATGCCCCTTCCAGCCACATGTGTAAAAATCCAGTCCTGCCCTTGCAGTATTAGATGGCAAAAATGTCCCTTTGTCTAACTGTACTGAACTTCGTAGGGAAACCACTAATGCCTTCTACGTAAATAGGTAAATACATAAATATCCAGAATTTGAATAACAGCGATAAGCCATGGGTAAATTTCAACAAGTTTAAAGTAAAATGTTCTTAACCGAGGTCTGTATCAAAACAGGTTTTCCTTTAGAACTAAACCCAGTTCACATATTTTCACTGCCTGTGGCTATGCAGCTTCAGTAAGCTAAAAATACTTCCCTTTCTTCTAAGTTGGGAAGAGAAAATAAGACCAAGCAATCAGTGGCATGTCATTTTTCTCGTGGTTTTTTTTGTTGTTTTTTTTTTTACTAGAAAACACTCAAAATAGCTGAAGCAACGAAAAGGCATCTGTTTTCTATTTGTATACACATACACTGACACAAACATCCACCCAGCTTGTATCTTCCCAGTAATATGAAATAAGCTATATTTGCATTATCAGCAAAGACTGTCAACATTTCACTACTCACAGCTTTCTAGTATTATTATTTTTTATTTTTTTATTTTTGGTTGGGGAGAGGACTGCATGAGTGTTGAAAACTAGACACAAGTAAAAGCTTTCAAAAAATATGTATAGGTTGACTATGCTCTTAAGACCACATGGTGCTTACTTTGCAGTCATGCATCATTTATGTTTCTGAAATTTACATTAAGCAAGATTCTAAAATAGAAGGATAGGAACTTTAAATCTTTCTGCAGGTCTGGCTCAAGTTGTGTTCACTGTATCTGATAGAATGAAAAACTGTGTTTCTTCTCTTGGACTTCTCAAGGCTGACTGTAAAATACACAACACACATACACTCCCACCTCTATGACAAACTAAAAGTTACTCAGGAAGACAAACTTTTTTTTACCCCCCAAAACATACCAGCAGGATGGTGAACAGTAGCAGTGTGGACTTTTCCAATACTCCCAACACATCGTTAAAGTCACCCTATTAAGTTAACAGAAACTAATGGGCCATTAGTTTGGGCAGCTAGGTCACGGCTACATTTCTCTTGGGGGAAAAAAAAAAAAAAACCAGCATGGTTTGAGAAATCACTGCCAAACTCTCCATTTCTTATGTTACTGACAAAGTCAACTGCACAGCGAATACACAGCAACCGAGACCATGCCCCTCCGAGATGGGCTGGCAGAAACCGAGGAAGGGCTACTGGTCGACCTGCGCAGACTACAGCTGGCCCACTGACAAGTGCTGGGGTAGAAGGCTCAGTGGGCGCCGGCCCATCCAACGCCCCGCGGGACCCGCGGCTGCTGCCACCAATTTCAAACGTAACCGCCGGAGGAAGTGGGAGGGGGAGATGTCATCTCCCTTGACACTTCGGGGACCCGGCGGCCCAGCAGGGCTCGCCTCTGATGTCCGTGATGGTCAGAGGTGGCACCCGCAGCGCTAACGTCTCACCAAAGCCACTTTTCCAGTCGGGGCGGGAGGCGCGGGGCGAAGTTGGCCACCGGCCGCGCGCGTCCCGTTAACCGTACCTTGTAACTGGGCGGAAAGGGACTCCTGGTGCTGCTGGTACTTGAGCGCCACCGCCTCGGCTTTCCGCAGCTGCGTCTGCAGCTCGTAGTAGAGCATCGCGCCGTAGAGAAAGCCGAACACCACGGTCAGCAGCAGCAGCGTCTGGAAAATCCGCTTTTGCTTTCGGGAGCACATCCCGTTTCCCATAGTCCCGCCTGGACCCCGCGCCGCGGCCGCCCCCGCCGCCGCCGTCCCTTCCTCCCCTCCGCCGGAGCGAGCGCCTCAGCAGCGGCCGCCGCAAGAGGTGGCCGGACGCAGCATGAGGAGGAGACGCGAGACACAAAAGCGGGGCCCGAGGAGAAGTGGCGCCCGCTCAGCCCCCGCGCGCCGCGGGGCGCGTAGCCATCGACGCCGCCTGGGCAGCGGCCGCCAAACTTTTGCGAGGCTGGCTCTCCGCGAGTGCCCGGGCCCGGGAGGGGGCCCTTCGCATACTTCCGAGCGGGCTATGCCCGCGCCGGTCCCCAGACAACGTCTGCCTTTTTTCCTCCTCCCCACTTTTTGGCTCGGCTGCCCCCGGCGGCGCTCGGAGTCCCGCCCCGGCCACTCCCCGCCCCCTCGCGGCGGCTCCCACTGCGCGACTTTGTTGCCACCAAAAGGAGGGGGTGCGCGCCCAACAAAGAGACCCGACTCCAGGCGGCGCCTCCGCGCGCGGCCGGCCGGGGTAGTGGATGGGCGGGGACCGGCTGGCCCGGCCGGGTGTGGGGGACGGCGGGCCGGTGTCACTGACGGGGCTGCCGAACCTCGGCGGCCGCCGCCGCCTCCCACCCAACTTACGTGTCACCCACGGCCCCGCTATTCTGGCCAACGGGATTCCGGGAGGAAGTCCCACTCGGGCTCCCCGCTCATTGGGCCGGTCAGAGCCGCCGCTCCCTCCCTTCAGGGAGGCAGTGCGGGGCTCCATTGGACGCCCGCTTTGTCCGTCCGACCCCGGGGCCGCGCCTTCCCTCCCACCGCGGGGGCCCGCGAGGGGCTCCGTGGGCAGCGCGGCCGCCTGGCGCCGGGGTGCGCCCACGTGGAGCGCGGGTGGGTGGGGAGAGCCCGCCGAGCCTGGGGCGGGGAGGTTGGGGTGCCGGGGCGACGTGTCCCGGCTTGCGGCCGGGCGAGGTCTGGTGCGCACGTGGGTGAGAGTGCAAGTGAATGTGTGTGATCCAGCCCTCGGAATGCACGTGGGGAGAGTACAGTGTATGTAAGTGGGAGAGAGTGGGTGGAAGCCGCTGCTTCGACTCTACCAAGTACCCTTTCTTTCCCCAGCCAGTGGGCAGGTGCAGCAGACACACGGGATGGCTATACCGTCAGCAAAATCTGCGTAGCCGAACCGGAGAGGTCTTGCCAGTGGACTCTTGCCCCCATCCGCGTGCTAGCAGGAATGCCTGTGTGCTCACGGATGGCAGGACACGAGTCGGGAGACTCGGGCACGCTAGCTAACACGATAGACTTACTGCTGAACTGTCCATGTGGGTTGGGGAAATCAGCTTGCCTTTGGCAGAGGAGAAATAAATGATCTCATATTCTTCCCCGGGCTCCAAACAGAATAATTTGAAAACAAATCTCAGAGGCTGAAATAAGTATGCATACATTTTGTCATATGTATTTGCTTGATTGGTTGCAAAAGTACATCAGTTACATTGCTAAATTACATTTTGAAGGCTAACAAAGGTTCCCTAGGTAAAACAAAGTAAAACGTAATAATCACAAACCTCTTCAAAGAAAATCAAATTCAAAGAAAACAGTGCTTTTGTTCTTTTTATGTACTTGAGGAGGGAAAATTCAGGTTAGGCATGAATGATAATTTTGTTTCTGCTCTTGACTTAACTTCTAAGAAAGTAAATTATTTCTCAAATGCCTCAGAAGTGTCATGGAATTTATTTTATGCTGCATAGTTTTTATGATACTCTAACCAGACTTTAGTTATCACTACCAATAATAGACAATGAGTGCTCAAGATGAGGGTAGATCTGCGTAGCCACATTAAACATAAAGATGGTCGGTCCCTGGTGCAGAACTTTTTTAGGTAGACTCTGAAATGCTAAAACCATAAAATAACCCTCATTACAACCTAGCTAGCCTAATGACATTTATATTACCATGAAACCTAAGTTTGCCAGGCATCTGCTTTTCCCTAATAAGTTATAACAGTAATTATATTGTTCAAAATGCTTTCATTTACAATTATCACTATCTCACTTATCACACCCAGATTAAGTAACAGCCTCACAGTTTGGTAAAGAAACCAAAGTTTATTGAAGGGACAGTGATAGCCCTAGGACCCACAACATGCAGAAAGGTAGGAGTTCAGCCGAAGGACATCTGAGTTAGAAACCTGCTGTTGTGCTCCTGTGGAAGCCAAGTTCTCATTCTTTTTAAACAAGTGATATTAACAAACTATGTCTGGTCCATTAAAATGAGAACCTGGTTTAAAAAGAAAATTAATTAAGGAAGTTTTAGAATTTTGTTCTGTCGTACAGATACAACATAGTCTTACTTGTTATTCAATCTACCACTGTTTAAATTTCCCTCTTTCAGTTTTACTCTTAAAAATTGAGACTGGATAATTCCTGTCACCTTGTTAAAATTCCTTATGAAAAGTCCTTAACATTATCAGAGTACAATTTGCTAAATAAACTCTTCCTCCAGAAGTACTACCAAAATTATTCTGGTGGAAATGAGATTTTATAGCAACAATCCTGGCCCATATTAGGAGACAAAATTATCTTAACTGAAAAGAAAGGTAGGGAGGGAAGGAGGAAGGTAGAGACAGAGAAAGGAAGAAGAAATTGTACAGAGGATTGGGAAATTATTACTCACACATTACACGGTATGCAGTATTTAGTTGTATTTCAGAATCTTTAAAAAATTATTATGCTTCTGGAATACATGATTACTCATTTGAAACCTCTGATTCCTTTGCATCTGATTTCAGACTCTGAAGGTATTCTTTGCCTAAAGCTGCTGGCTGACTCTACAGAATATAATAAATGTAGGCCATAAAACACAACTCAATATTTTAGTCATAAAACTTGAAAGAGGACAAAAATTATTACCTGGACTTACCCATTATTTCAAATTCAGGAAGGGTATGTAGAAGTATATAAAATCACTAATGGCAGTGTCTTTATAAAATTACTTTTCCAAGGTGAAGTATGCAGCTAGTTTCTTAAAAATATCAGTATAAAACTTTTGAGAGGCCAACATCGGGGAAACTATCCAGGGCCTATAAATTGAATTTACATAACATTGCCTTTGGGTAGAACTTGTAACAGATGAGCTATTTCTACGGGTCTTGTGAGGTCCATTGCTAGTTCTATTTTATTTTTATTTATCATTTTTAAAATAGTATTATATAATTACATTTCTGTATGCCATATTTTTAACTATATATAATTTTAAAAATTATATATCCTGAGGTATTTCACCAGTTTAATATTTTATTGCTAAGGGAGGAAGAAATTAACTTTAGGATTCAAGGCCTTACATTTGAGAAGGACTAAGGTAATATTTGGAAAACTTAGCATTCTTTCCAGTTTTTCTAAATTTGTCATTCAATAAAATTTGTTCATTTTCAAAATAGGGAAAGGCAAGAAAAATATAGTTGAGGGATACAGCAGGTGTATAATTTGTAAAAATAGATGACCCATCCTAGACTAAGTAGTTTCCATTGTCTATGAAATTTTTGAATTAAATCTCTTTACTACAAATTGAATTCAACAGTTTGCAAGAGACATCTACCTAAGTAAAGGTGATGAATATTAAATAATTTTTTTAAAAAATGTGTAACTGTGTGATGATGGATGCTAATTAGAATTATTGTGGTGATCATTTTGCAATAAATATTTAAATTGAATCATTATGTCATACACCTGAAACTAATATGTTATTGTCAATTATATATCAATTAAAAAATAAATTGTAAATGGTGTTTCAATATTAGTAAAGCACAGCTTCAACCTTTTCATGTAAATTTTGCAGAAATCAACTATCCTTTTTCCTCTGTAGAAAACTATACTTACCATCTCTGCCTTTTTGCCACTTCACCCATTTGCTATCACCTAATTAACACATGGCTTCCTGCTTGCCGCTTATATGTACTGTTTTGAGAAGTAAAGGAAGCTACATTCAAGGTATTCTGTTTTTTTGAGGACTCTGTAAGAGGTGTTTTGAAACTAATTTTCCACAAAATTTTGCTAATGACCTGGTGGTAATTGTTAGCAGATTCACAAAGTATGAAAATTGTTTCATAATTAAAAAATGAAAAATATTTAGGAGGCCTTAAATCTGTAGATGTGTAGCTAGACTAAAGAAATAAGAACTATTATTTCAAATGTCTTCAACATCTTTCTAAAGCAGGACCGTCTAGCATACCATAAACTCTTCCAAATTCTAAGGTGGCATAAGAAATATTTTGAAAAATTTTTTTAAGATTTTTACTCATTTAATAGATAGAGATCATAAGTAGGCAGAGAGGCAGGCAGAGAGAGAGGGGGAAGCAGGCTCCCTGCTGAGAAGAGAGCCTGATGCGGGGCTCCATCCCAGGACCCCGGGATCATGACCTGAGCTGCAGGCAGAGGCTTAACCCACTGAGCCACCCAGGTGCCCCTTGAATTTTTTTATTATTTTTTTTATTATTTATTATTGTTGAAATGTTTATTATAGCTAGCATATCACTTTTAGGAAAGAGTTAGTTTCATAGAATATTAGAATATATGGGAAAGGACTGTATGTCCTTGTATGTCACGTGAGACTCACATGAGGCGGGCTTCCCAGATCTTCCATTGGCTCATTCAGGCAGCTTTTCATCAGCTCACTGTCTTCAGAGACTTCAGACAAATAGACTGTGGGAAGATCAGTAGCCAATGAATATGACATTTTTAATGTTCCCCCCAAAATGTGTAGTTTGATTGCTTTGTATAAAAGACATGCTTGGTTTATCCATGACCATTTTATAGAATTGGTATTAGAATTTTAGTGTTATATGATAGATACATGTAGTAATTTCTTAACAGTCAAGAGACATAGCTGATCATATTTATGATGTATCCAATGCTAAGTCCTGGGTCAGAAATTCAACATTCAATTTCAGAACTATTCCTAAGGGAATCATAATCTGCTCCATAAATGTTTTTTATGCTCTAGTTTCAGGAATATTGTGAGTCAAAACAAAGGGACTATCAATGGTTTTACTTAGAGATAAAATAGACCAAACTTTCAAAAAAAGAAAAAGTTCCTAAGAGTCAAGTTACCTCAGCATTAAGTTCTACTCACGTTAAAACTGAGAAGTAAAAACACATGTCTTCCCTCGCTCTGCTCCTTCTCATTCTATTCTCTAGTGCAGCTCTTTAAATCTCGGCATCCAACATCCTAGTAATCTTTTGTTTCCCAGGATCCTTGTCTAGGACTATGCCCTTCACTCCCTATCGCCCACCCATGTACACACACTGTCTTTCCCTTCTTGAAGACAAAGGACAAAAAATCTAAAATATCTAAATTATCTAAATTATCTAAAATAATCTTCCTCAAAACATCTATTACTGTCCTACAAGTAATCAGTTATTCCAAGGAAAGCAAATTGGATCCATTAATTAACAGGAAGATATTAACGGATGAATTAGCTTATTATTGTTCTCAAGAATTTTGTGAGAAAACAGGTTAAGCCAAAGGACTGAACCCTAATGGCATAATCCTAGATAGGCTGGTGAGCAGATGAGTCATAATGAAGGACAGAAGAGTTTCACTTTTTGCTTCTTTGTTTCTGATTCTCCTGCCCAATTGTAAAGGGCTTCAAAAAGTGACTCAAGGGACGCCTGGGTGGCTCAGTTGGTTAGGCGGCTGCCTTCGGCTCAGGTCATGATCCCAATGTCCTGGGATCGAGTCCCGCATTGGGCTCCCCACTCGGCGGGTAGCCTGCTTCTCCCTCTGCCTCTGCCTGCCTCTCTGCCTGTGCTCACTCTCTCTGACAAATAAATAAACAAAATCTTAAAAAAAAAAAAAAAAAAGGTGACTCAAGATCCCTACTGCAAAGATACAAATCCCATTTAAGTTACAAACTATCTATGAAGTCAACAGTAAGTCAGTAACAGTTAGGACCTTAATTCTCTCATCTGTAAAATGCAAGGGATGATGGTATCTGTGCTGCCTCACTTCAGAGAGAATGAGCCCACAGGATTCATGAGAGAAGACAAACTTTGGATTTCATTCAGATAAAATTGAATTTGTAGTGATACTTGTCATTGTTGACCTAAATTTATTTGTACTTTTCTGGAAAACTAACAGTTGATTAAAAAAAAAAAATCAGCTACCCAGTTTAAAATGATAATTTTCCAATCATAATTGTTAATTGAACTTCTTTAATAGTTGAGAAGGGATGAGTTATGACCTTAAACCAAGGGACTTTTGTAATCCACTTATTCAAGCTAGATTTCTAATTCCTCGGTTATAATTTACAGACTAAGGTTTTCATTATGCTTTCTATGTCAACAATTTTCTCAAGTAGTTATTGTGTGCAAAGCATAATGCGGGAAGCGAAATGGAAGGTGGAGGATATAATGATGAATGAACCATGGACCCTTTCAGTGAAGAGCTTGTGGATTTGGTACTTGTTGATTTAAAGGCTAAATCAAAACTCTGGCTGGAAATTAAATTACTCAAGGAGAGAACAAAGCAAGAGAACAAGAAGCCTCACGATGTAACCATGATTTCCTGTTAGACCAGGTAATGGGCTCATTTAATCAACAAGGCAATTCAAGCTGGGAAAAAGAAAAATGATGCACAGACCCCTCAAAACAAAGAAACATCACTTTGCTTCCATTCTCTTTGGATGCAGGGCAAAGCCTTTGTTTTGTGTGCGGATCTGTTGTTGGTGGGAGCTCAGCTTAGCTGCTGAAGCCAAAGAACATCGTTCAGATTCCAGTCTCTGCTTCACTGAGTGGGGCAAGATCTTCAGGATATTTGTATGGTAAGGTCATTCAATGCAAATATGTCTAGATTGGAAGGAGCTTTTCTTGGTTTTGTTTTTCACCTAAGTTGACGCAATTTTTTTTTTCAGATACCAGCTATTATGGAGCTTTTCCAAATCACTTATCTCAATTTTCATAGAAACAACTCTTATTTTTTTCACTCTCCTATTTCATTAGTGTACATAACAGTTGATTAAATTACATAATTAAAATAGCAAATGCAATTGCATAAGCAGCTTTTAGAACAACCCACTGGTCTCTGTGAGGCATTTAGTTCGGTAGGCAGGATTAGTTTAAGTGTCAGGAGTCCTCAGCCCTGAAGTGCACAGGGAAGGCGCTGACTGACAGAGGGGAGAGCCTCCCATCATCCAGTGAGTTCGTTCAGCAGAGTTAAGGGATTCTACCCTGAAATAACTAGTGAGGTAAAAGGAGGAATTGGTGATCAAGAAAAGGTGTGTGGGGGGCGCCTGGTTGGCTCAGTGGGTTAAGCCTCTGCCTTCAGCTCAGGTCATGATCTCAGTGTCCTGAGATCAAGTCCCGCATCAGGCTCTCTGCTCGACAGGGAGCCTGCTTCCCCCTCTCTCTGCCTGCCTCTCTGCCTACTTGTGATCTCTCTCTCTCTGCCAAATAAATAAATAAAAAATCTTTAAAAAGAAAGAAAGAAAAGGTGTGTGAGAGAAGTAACAGGGAAACCAAAAGTATTAAGAAGAGAACTTTGAGCTTGGTTGATAGAACTACTCAAAGAACTACTCAAAGGAAGTTCAGATAAAGTTGAGATAAAGGAGGCCTGGAAGGATGGGATTGGGGTGGAGTGGAAGATTACAGTGCGCTGGGGAATAAATGGGTGACAGACAAGTAAAGGAAGAGGAGTAGTAGGGTGAACTCTGCTTTTGATAATTTGCCTGCAAAGGAAGATAGATTGAGTGGAGCTTAAAAAGGCAATGAGGTTGAGGGAAAGTTTGCTGTGGGGGCTTTTATTTTTGGATTAGCACACACAAGAATTTCTTCAAGGAGCTCGTGGAGAGGGATAGGTTAAAGATTTGAAGGTCCACATAAAATACACTGGAATGTCTGGAATGTTACTTCTTAAGGCAATGCTCTATTATAGTTCATTTTCCATTTTAGAGGCTCAATAAATTATGGAATGAATGGTCTTAAGAGTCACTAAGAGGAAGAAAATTGAAAAGACTACCTGGCGGGGCGCCTGGGTGGCTCAGTGGATTAAGCCGCTGCCTTCGGCTCAGGTCCTGATCTCAGGGGTCCTGGGATTGAGTCCCGCATCGGGCTCTCTGCTCAGCAGGGAGCCTGCTTCCCTCTCTCTCTCTGCCTGCCTCTCTGCCTGCTTGTGATCTCTCTCTCTCTCTCTGTCAAATAAATAAATAAATAAAATTTAAAAAAAAAAAAAAAAGAAAAGACTACCTGGCTAATTGAAAAAGAAATTTGTTTGAGGGCCTAAGGTTGTGTGTACTTGTATTAATTCATTCTGATTAAATGTGCACACCCTCCAAAATGGGCATGATTGTATGATAATATCCCAAATAGAGAATCTGTAAAACAGTATGTATTTATTTAAGAAGAAAAACAGACTCTGCTTTGAGTAATAGTAATTGGTCCATTTAAAACCTTTTATGGGGGCACCTGGGTGGCTCAGTGGGTTAAAGCCTCTGCCTACGGCTCAGGTCATGATCCCAGGGTCCTAGGATCGAGCCCCACATCGGGCTCTCTGCTCTGCAGGGAGTCTGCTTCCTCCTCTCTCTCTACCTGCCTCTCTGCCTATCTGTGATCTCTGTCAAATCAATAAATAAATAAAATCTTTTAAAAAAATAAATAAAAAAAAATAAAACCTTTTATGTATAACTGTTAGATATGTGTACTAAGCAGTTTATGACTTTTACAAATGTTTCATAACATTAAATCCAAAAAGGAGAATGTGAAATTGCATAAATGATATTATTGCAATCATGTTAAAATGCTTAAAGAAAAATAATCTGTTATATACTGCTACTTTTAAGTAATTAGATAAAGAGGGGGAAAAAGTGGATATTTTCAATAACTCATGAAAATCTATTCTCTTCAGGATAATGATGCTTTCTACTCATTTGTTGGTTTTAACATTGTTGAACATATCCCTGATCCTAAGATCTGTTTTTCTATAAAGAGTGAGTTGGTATCACACCATGAAACAGGAGGGTAGACTACCTAGCTCGGGGCAGCCATTTCACACACATCTTCCCACTCTCTCTCTTCCACCAACAGTAATGAATTAAGTGAACGGTTTCACTGAGTGACTTTGGGACAGGGAAACTAAAGCAACCCCATGAAAAACTGTTTTTGCTCCTTTTCTTGCTTCTATTCTTGCTAGGACCTTCACCCTTGCATTACATGTACTTTATAAAAAAAGGTGTGAGATATCTAGGTGGCTCAGCTGGTTAAGCATCTGCCTTCGGCTCAGGTCATGATCCCAGAGTTCTGGGATCCAGTCCCACATTGGGCTCCTTGCTCAGAAGGGAGACTGCTTCTCCCTCTGCCCACAGCTCCCCTTGCTGGTGTGTGCATGCTCTCCCT
>PISX010013745.1:0-55187 GCA_004024625.1 Mellivora capensis | reverse complement strand
CTTATACACTAACAATGAAAATACAGAAAGGGAAATTAGAGAATCGATTCCATTTACTATAGCACCAAGAACCATAAGGTACCTGGGAATAAACCTAACCAAAGAGGTAAAGGATCTGTACTCGAGGAACTACAGAACACTCATGAAAGAAATTGAAGAAGACACAAAAAGATGGAAGACCATTCCATGCTCTTGGATCGGAAAAATAAACATTGTTAAAATGTCTATACTACCTAGAGCAATCTATACTTTTAATGCCATTCCGATCAAAATTCCACCGGTATTTTTTCAAAGAGCTGGAACTCTAAAATTTGTATGGAATCAGAAGAGACCCCGAATTGCTAAGGAAATGTTGAAAAACAAAAATAAAACTGGTGGCATCACGTTACCTGATTTCAAGCTTTACTACAAAGCTGTGATCACCAAGACAGCATGGTACTGGCGTAAAAACAGACACATAGACCAGTGGAACAGAGTGGAGAGCCCAGATATGGACCCTCAACAATATGGTCTTTTTAAAATCTTTTTAAGTAGGCTCCATGCCCAGCACGGAGCCCAAGGTGGGGCTCAAACTCATGACTGTGAGACCAAGACCTGACCTAGATCAAGAGTCCAACACTCAACTGACTGAGCCACCCAAGTGCCCCAAATCATTATTACCTTAAACTCAATGAATTCTCATCTTGGGGTCCTTTGGAACCTTCAGCTAGTGTAAATTCTAGCTCCAAACCCATGTGAAAGCCAAATTGCAGTTAAATATTCTCAAGGGAAATTGTGTTTATTTTTTATTTAGATTTTGTTGTTGTTGCTATTATATTCCTTAATCTAGAGCTAAGATTGATAGCAGCAAGTTTCTTTTTGTAGGATTAACTGTGTGGTCATTCCTTGGTTCCGTAAAGGCCCATCTCTTGATTGCTTATTGTTTGCTTGCTTTTTAAAAATCTATTCTTCCCCATTTCACATTCCCATTCTCTTTCCCTATGTAACCAACAATTCTCACATGTTTGATGTATATACAGTTGACTAGTTAGTGTCCCCTCTAAAAAATTCAGAACCTATGAGTGTGACTTTTCTTAGAGATAGACTCTTTGCAGTTATAATCAAGTTATGACGGGTCATACTGGATCAGGAGAGGCCCTTAAATCCAACATGACTGGTATCCTCATAAGAAGAGAGAAATCTGTACACAGAGAAAGACCAAGACATGCAGAGAAGGAAGGCAAAGGCATGAAATGGAGGCATGAATCTGCAAGCCAAGGAAGACCAAGGATTGCCAGCACCCATCAGAAGCAAAGAGACAGATTCTCCCTCAGAGTCTCTAGAAGGAACCAGCCCTGCCAACACTTTGATTTCAGACTTCTGGCTTCTAGAACTGTGAAAGAATACATTTCTTTTGGCTTAAGCCATATAGTCCATGATATTCTCTAGCAACCTATGAACCTCATACAAGGGGGATCCTTCCATGTTCTCTTCTTGAAAAACATGAATTGGGGCACCTGGGTGGCTCAGTGGGTTAAGCCTCTGCCTTCGGCTCAGGTCATGATCTCAGGGTCCTGGGATCAAGCCCCGCCTTGGGCTCCCTGCTTAGCGGGGAGCCTGCTTCCCTCTCTCTCTCTCTGCCTGCCCCTCTCTCTGTCAAATAAATAAATAAAATCTTAAAAAAAGAGAGAAAAGATAAGAAAAGAAAAAACACAAATTGCCTCTTATGACTGTAACCTTAATCCACACAAACAAGATTGCACTGGGAATCATTTCTGATTCCTTCTCATTTCCCATAGCACTTTCTTTGCAACATACCCATGCCATATGGACATCCACAAGTGTATATTCCCCTGTTCCCAATCCACCCAAGCGAGGGGCACCCAGAAAGCTTCAAGCTCCCTGCTGTCACAAACAGCTGCGATAAACACCTGCACACATATCAAATGGCTTGTGTGACAATTTCTTCTGTTCCCATACCCAAAAGTAGGATTGCTAGGTCAGAAGGACTGGGCCTGTTTCATTGAAATAACAGCTAGTAGACTGCTGCCCAGAATGTCTGTACTTTTCTGACTTTCAGCAAAGGCTTCCCCCCAACCCCAACATACCAACACTTGTCATTACATGGCTTTCTATATTTGCCAGTAATACGTATAAAGTCATGCCGCATTTTTATTTGTATTTCTCTGATTAATAATGAGTCCAAACAACTCTTAATATGCCTGTTGGCTTTTTCTATAAATTACCCATTTTTTTTTCTATTGGGATCCTGTTTTATTATTGATTTGAGGGAGTTCTTTATATATTCTAGATCAGCAGTTCACATATTGTGAACAGGAGGATGGCTCCTGGTTATGCTTTTTAAAATAACCTAAAGCAAGAGCTCTGGTTTACATGCGTTACATCTAGCGATATTTACCATTTCAGAAAATAAAACATCTTTAAAGATTTCTTAACGCATGTAAAAAGAATAAGAAGCTCATTATATATAGACCTAAGTAACATTTTCACAAGAACGAACTGTTCTTTCTAACAAGTGACTTAGTGAGGAGAGGAGAAATGTATTTTCATTTTTCCAAATTTTTTTAATGTGTGACTCAGTCAAAGACAATTGGATACAGCATTCTGTCTGTTATAATGTATTGTTTTGGTTGAGTATAGGAAGAAACATAGTTGGGAAAGAAAGTAGTATTTTAATAGCCTTTGCTGATGATTTTAGATATTCTTCTTTGATAATACACCACAGCTCACACTTGGTAGTTTCTTAAAAGCTACTTGCAATGTGGAAACCAAAACTATCTCAGTGAGCTTTCTGTATGTACTCTGTTCTGTAGAATCTTACTGGTCTACCTTGCACTTTCAATGGCTCTTCATCCATGCCTGGCTTCGTAGCACCATTCATTGTTCATTTGGAAATATCAATTCACAGAGTGGTACAGATCTTCCATACGTTGACATATTTCCTTACACGGTATCCAAAAAGGCACATTTGTTAGTATCACTACCAATCTCAGCAGAGGAGTCTTGAAGTTATTGGGAGGCTATCAAGCTTGCGATGGCAGATCCAGGTTTTCCAAAATTCTCATTTTTCCTTGAAAGCATGAATTATCATTTCACTGACATCCTGTTAGTCCTCTTCTTTGAAGTGACAAGCTCACTTTATTCATTTCACGGAACTGGAGGTGGGAGGTGCTAGGATGGGAGGTACGTAAAGTGGTTTACTTTCTGTCTCAAAGACTCTGTCCTGAAAATCTACCAAGGCCAGCCACCGGCACAGCCAGGCCCGCAGTTACCAGGAGTTGGAGGGGGAGGGAAGCCCCGGTTCAGAAGACCCCTCACCCAGCAGTAGAGGGCAAGCTCAGCCTGTCCTGTGACCACCTGTCTGGGAAGCCTTCTGGCCCCACAGATGAGGGAGCTGCCTGCAGAGACCCCTCTCCAGCTGGAAGAACTTCTTAGGCTCACATGTCCTACCAGTAAAACAGATAATAATAGCACCTTCCAACCACAATTGACTGAGCACCTGTTAATCTGCCAGACTCGAGCTCCCAGCAGTGAACCAGCCAGACAAGGCTTGGCCTGGAGGCATTTACGTTCTGGTGGTCAACACGCATGGGGTCCTCTGGCCAGGATAAGGGGTAGAAAATGAAAGCACAAACATCACGCCAGGCTCACAGGGTGACCTCGTACTACTGAAGAGACTCGGGGCATCACCTAATCTACTGGCCCCCATCTGATAATTCCACAACCCCCCCCAATCCCAAATACCCATGACGTGACAATCACCCTGACTCGGTCCCTGATAATTCAGTTCGCTCATACGAAATTATTGCAGCTCAATAAAATATTTGAAATGGTTCCTGCACATCCCGCCATGAGTACCCCTAGGTCCGAGCATCACAGATGAGCCATAGAAACCTTATCCTTCACTATAGCTGGGACAGATCAAAGATGTGAGGGATTCTAAACAAAACTATCACCGTCTCTTTCCCTCCGCACCCTCATTCATTCACACACACACACACACACACACACATGTGCCCTTTATGCCACCATTAAGACTCCATTCTTTTAGGGTCCTCAAGGAATCTTGGTCTCCTAGGAGTGCATTCTAAAATGCAAATAACCCAGGAGGGGGTCACTCCCACTGCCATCAACAGTTTACACTTCAGTTAACAATTAACTCCTCCGAAGAGGTTTATGGCTTGGGGGACTCTACCACCAGCTGTCCCACGGCCAAAGAGCCCCAGAACATCTGGAGAAACTCGGGCCTAGAAGGGGGACATGTCTTCCCCAGATCACACAGCCACTGGCAGGATAATGCAGTAGAGAAGCCCCGACCCTCCCTCCTGGCCTCTGAGGCCTCCTGTTCCTTTGGCAGAAGGACAGACTCACAAAGGAGAGCCAGGGCAGCTCCCATCCAGAAGGGCTCCCTCTGCACCATGTCCTTGAGGCACAGGGAGTGTTCTAGAACCCACCTCAAGGCCACTCAATGCTGGTTCTCCAGAGTTCACGGGGTGGCCTCTATCCTCTGGTTGTGCCTCCCAGCCAGGCCCTCAGCCAGCCTCCTGACCCCCGGGGACCAGTCACTGGGCTCCCCCATCTGGCTTCCCCTTTCCTCCGCCCTGTGCCATGCTGGCACCCTTGGCCCAGCCTGAGATCCTCAGCTTGGGCCCAGCTTCAGGCATTTTTTCTGTCCAGAAAGAAGAATCCAATAGCTATCTGATACACTCCATCACAGAGCACACAGGACACCCCCAGATGGGTGGCAAGATGGAAGAAAAGATAAGACATCTAGGAAGCGAGTAAGGAAAATGGTGGGTGTTCCTGCAGCAGAGCCTGAAGCAGGCTGTGTGCGCGCCAGGGAAAGTAGAGGAGAGAGAGGAAAAAATACCCAGTCCCCATATCATCCTGAGCTCCCAGGTCTAGCTCGGCTGGGCATCAACCCTGTCTCTGGACTTTCCAATTACATGAAAATTCCTGTTCTCTTTTAAACGAGTTTGATTTGGATTTACTGTGCAGCATACAGCCAAGAGCACCTTTCTTGGATCCAGAATTTCACGAATCCAGTAGGGATTCCAGATGGTCTTAAATGACATGGAAGAATGCCCCCAAATCCTGAAATTCAGTATATGTTTCTGGGGAGTTGAGGCATCGGGGTGAATACACCCACACCCTAAAATTTCCTCTCAGGGCTTCAGCACTGTTTTCTCTAACAGCCCCCCTTGTTTGGACATTAAAGGTCAATACACGTCAGAGCTTCCCAGATTGTTGTATTTACAACAGAAAACATTGGGGATGTTCTAACTTTTGCAGCCACCACTGTCTGCCCCAGGGGTGGCTCACTCTGACCTGAAGACAGGGCAGTACCGATGGGGAAGTTCACCCTTCCCCCCCCTCCTATCCCCCACCCTCTTCACCCCTGCCAGCCTTCAAAGGGTTAAGCTGGACAAGTAGCTTTTCAGAACAGCTGGAAACAAAGTGCTGCCCCAGGCTGACAGCAACCAATAAAAGGTCAGGGGGTTGAGGGACTTGCTTTCCATGGGAATAATTTTCTAAGAGAAATGGCAAAGTTATTTAAGTCACCAGGTGGGAAGCATAAAGGATAGTCTTTCTTGGTTCTCAAGACATGGGTGATGTTAGACCTCACAGAGTTTTGCTTGTCTCTGATTTATAGAATGAAAGCACAATTATTTTTGCATGTATATAATGAAAGCAAAAAATGTTTATGTATAATTTTTATATAAATAAAATGTATGTATATCATATATATGTGTGTGTGTGTATATATATACACATATATATATACATATATATATATACATATATATATACATATATATATATTAAATACTTTTATTTCATGAAACAGAGTCCCCTCTTTAGGAATAAGCACAGGAGAAGGGAGAGAGGGACATAAAATGTTGATACCCTCTGACTGAGTAATCCCACTCTTGGGAATGCAACCCCAAGAAATATATTCAACAGGGGAAATAAGCCTCATGT
This sequence comes from Mellivora capensis, assembly GCA_004024625.1. NCBI lineage: Eukaryota > Metazoa > Chordata > Mammalia > Carnivora > Mustelidae > Mellivora > Mellivora capensis. The sequence continues at coordinate 49,205 of PISX010013745.1, read as the reverse complement.
CCAAAGATGTTCACTGCAACATTATTTATGATAGGGAAAAAGAAACCTAATGGCTCAGTGAAAGGGGGTGAGTTAGTAAATTATTGCACATCAGCGTGAGGGAATATCACGGGCCACCATAAATGCAAAGTAACAAGATGGGAAATGTCACCTTAAAAAAGCAGTCATCAAACAATGTGCACAGGCTGATTGTGTTTGTGTTGTTTTGTATCTTGAGTACACAAAGACTAGAATGGGAGAGGTCCTCTTTCTCTCAGCTTTGTTTAATGTTACTTTCTTTTCTCTGAATAAAAACATAATGTTGGGGGGACGCCTGGGTGGCTCATTCGGTTAAGCAGCCAACTCTTGATTTCAGCTCAGGTCATGATCCCAGGGTCCTTGGATCGAGCCTCGAGCCGGGCTCCGTACTCAACATGAAATCTGCTTGAGGTTCTCTCCCTCCCTCCCTCTGCCCATCTCCCACTTCCCCTAGGCTCTCTCTCTCTCTCTCTCTCTCTCCAGGATGAATAAATAAATCTTAAACAAAAAAACAAACATGGGGCACTGGAGGTGTTAATTTGTTAATTTGTTAAGCCTCTGCCTTCAGCTCAGGTCATGATTCCAGAGTCCTGGGATCGAGCCCCGCATCAGGCTCCCTGCTCAGCGGGGATCCCTCTGCCTGCTGCTCTGCCTATTTGTGCTCTCTCTCTATCTCTCTGTCAAATAAATAAATAAAATCTTTAAAAAAAAAAGTAATGTTGCTGTGGAAATGAAGATGTTCATAAATGTGGTTTAGGATGTTCACAAAGGTGACAGTACAGCTCTGTGAACATATAAAAAAAACACTAAATTAGACAGTCTCAATGGGAGAATTGTATGGTATATGAATTGTATATCAATAAAGCTGCTATGAAACATTACTTTGTTTTTAAAAAATGTGAACCACTTTCAATGAAAAGAGAAAAAAAATTTTCCAATGTAAGTAAGAGAGCCATTTAACAGCTGGATTATGCAAGATTTTTTAATAATTCTCCACATAATCTATTAAGTTGGTGACAAATATGATCTTGGGCCCTGTTTTAACCAAAGCACACCCAATGTACTTAAGGAGACAGGTTCCTCCCTGGTCCCTCTTGAGATGGGACGGACACAATTGGAAAAGAATTTCCAAAATCAGGCAGATGGAATTCAAATCACAAATCGACAGCTTAATCATACTATTGCCGAGGGCAGCTTACTTATCCCCTCCAAGCCTCCGTTGTCTCTTCCATAAAATGGAGCCATTTCCACCTCCCCGGTGTGGTGGTCATGAAACTCAAAAAGCATCATGTACGTAAAGCTTTTGAGACCCAGAAGACATTCAGGAGCTGCTTTATTTTTATAGGCATATAATACAGAGATGCAACTGGACTGGGTTTTTTAGTTCTTCTGGGTTTTGTTCAGAGGAAGGGGTCCCTCCGTGACAATACCAAAGGGACTTCTGCCCATGACAAGCCAGGTTAGTAGTCTGCACACGTCTGTCTGTCAGAGCATGTGTCTGAACTACCCCCTGAGGAAGCTGAGGTATTTTCTCAGGGGCTGACCACTGGTCCTGGTCACTGGTCACTGGTCAGTCGTCCCCAACAGCCTGACCCAACAGCAACCATGTTTGTCCACACGGCCCATCCCACATCACCCATGCCTGGAAAGGTGAGAACTTCATCCTTCATCCACACGATCCCAAGCCAACCGCTCAGTTCGATAGACTGGAATCAGTTAGACCAGTTCCCAAAAGTTCCCAAAGCCATCAGGATGCTTACTGGAGATTTCCATCCACAACAGAACAAAACGTCCCCCACTCTATAGCATAAGAGTGATCACAGCCTTGGGGTCATAAAGTCCCGGGCTTGATATTGTCTCTACCCTCCTTCTAGCCTTCAGTTGAGTCTCAGATACTTAATTATGTCTAAATTCAGTTCACCTCTTTTGGAAAATGGGACTTGCCACAGTCTGACTCATACTACACAGAAGATTAAATGAGACAAAACACCAACATAAACATTCTCTGACACATGACAGATGCCCAGTAAATGGTTATATTCCTCCCCCTACACTTCCTCATTATGTTTTAATTGATGGGCTTCTCTTCTAAGATAGGCTCACCCTCTTCCTCGTTCTCTTTCTCCTACTTCTGGGCCCCATGCCCACCCTCTGATTTCTTCTTCCCAAACCAACAAGTCCAAGAACATAAGCCTCCAAATATCCATCAGCACCAACTCAGCCAAAGGCATATGGCCCCACACAACCTTGCCATGATCTCATCCAGTTGGACTGTTATTTTTATAGACTGGTATTAAGAAGCATAAGCCAGAAATCTTATATACACTGTCACGCTGGGTATTCTCAGGCCTGCAGTGCAGATGGAGCGTTCCTAGAATTTTATGGTGCAACACATGGGCCTCTATCTTCCTCTCCAGACCTGCCACATTCTCCAGGGTCCAGAGGTAAGTGCTGAAGGGCTCCATGCTCCATCCCGCCCTCTCTTCTCCTCGTTTGCCAACTGAGATTCTCTGCCCTTGCCATCGTCAGCCAAGCAGCCACAGCTTGGAGAGAAAGAGCAGATTTCCGGGGGAAACAGGGAACAACGCAGGCTCCCGGGCGTCCCACCACAGGGGAGAGTCATTGGTTCAACAACCCATAAACCAGGAAGCTGAGCTGTTTGTCCCCGACAAGCAATCCTGCTTCTCGATGCCCAGGAACTAGGAACATAGCATGGAGGAGGGCTCCGAGAGCAAGTGTTCCTATCCCCCAGCCTCCCACTGAGGGAAAAATAAGAATTTCACAACTGTTGGATGTGTACTAGAGTGTTCAAAACTGTAATAAATCATCTGTGTAAATCATGAAACATAAACCATGGGTGTTTGTTCTATAATTATGTCATCATTCATTATATATATATATACGTGTGTGTGTGTGTGTACATCTTTTTCCTTTTTTAATGGAATTTTTTAAAGATTTTATGTATTTAAGAGAGAGTGAGAGAGAGAGAGCATGAGTGATGGGGGAGGGGCAGAAGGAGAGGGAGAAGCAGACTCTCCATTAAGCAAGGAGCCCAATGCCAGGGCTTGAACCCAGGACCCAGGGATCATGACCTGAGCTGAAGGCAGATGCTGAACCAACTGAGCTACCCGGGTGCCCCCCATGTTTTGTTTTGTTTTTTACCTAAAAGTAGAAAGTCAAAGAAAAGGTAAAAGCACTTTGGTCTAACAAAAGGGAGGTTGGATACTTCAGTAGCAAGAATCCCCCCACCTCCCCCACCTCTCTCTCTCTCTCTGACTTACACTGCTTTTCTTCACTTATTACATGCATTTCTGACTCTCAGTCACTCAATAATTTGCTGTCATCACCTGTGGTTTCTTTCTTGGTAACTGCAATTATTTGAAAACAATGTCAGCATGATCGTCCTTCCTCGTCCTCCTGGCAACTGCTCCGGGCTTTGCCTCTCGCATGCCCCGTCTCGCCCCCTCTCCCACCGGCTCCTTCGCTTCTTCCTCTTCTCTTTCTGCCTCACCCTTCACCTGGTTGGGAACATCTCTGGAAGACAAGGGACAGGGTCCCCAGTATTGGTATCCATGGAGCAACCACTACTGCCCTCACACACAGTAAATGGGTTCAAGGCGGAAACTGGCAAACATGTTAACCATCCCTGCAAATATGGTGGTGATGCCACGTGTATGTGACGAATGCGTCCCATCATGGAGGGCCCCAGAAGGGACACACAGATCCCTCTTAGCTCTTTGTCCTTTCCTTCACTCAGACCACAGGGCAGAACAACTTCAGAAAAATGAAGGGCTTGCGGTGCCTGGGTGGCTCAGTGGGTTGAAGCCTCTACCTTCGGCTCAAGTCATGATCCCAGGTCCTAGGATCGAGCCCCGCATCAGGCTCTCTGCTCTGAGGGGAGCCTACTTCCTCCTCTCTCTCTGCCTGCCTCTCTGCCTACTTGTGATCTCTGTCTGTCAAATAAATAAAATCTCAAAAAAAAAAAAAAGAAGGGCTTGTTCTCAGCCCGAGGTTCAAAGGAAGAGAAGATGAATGTTTGCAACCACATTTGGCATTTTAAAAATGTTAATAAAATCCGTGCATTGACCCAGAGGAGCTCTACACAGGCTGGTGACCTTGTCATAATTCTCTGGTTGGGCCCCGCACAGTATTGTCTCAATCTGGGGTAACTGTTGAGCTCACACAGATCAAAGACCCGGAGATGATAAATGCATGTCTTATTAAAGTAAAAAGTAAAGAAAATAGTGACTACTTAGCAAAAATAGCATGGTTAGTGTGGGTAGAGGAATCTTCCTAAACACAAGACTAGTAGGCAAAGAATCTTGAACAAAATGATCCTCCATAGAGAAATAATTGGGAATCTCTGAGTTGAACCTCACTCTAAAAGAAAGACTTCTTGGTCAAGGTCACCATAAAAAATGACCCTAAAGTGACAGGAGCAGCTGTTGTCAGTCTGGAACTCCTCCTTAGCTTCGCAGGAAATTATGCAGAATGGACATCCTCATGATTCACTCTACCAGGCACTGAGAAATTGGAGTGACCATTTCTACCCCTTGATCCACATCCCCACAGGCCAAGGATGGCTGCTGAGGATTTCCTAGTATTGGATACATGGTCTCTAACAGGCTCAAAATCAGAATCTTAGCCGCAGACTGCAAAGATGTGGCTAAAAGGGTAGCATTCTCTAAAACACTGCTGAGAGTCTGGAAATGCATTCCTTCCCAGATAACTTTGCCATCTTCCAAAATCTCCTGCAATCTCACCTCCTCCAAAACCCCTGGATTTGTGGCGATCATGGCAAGCTGCTCTTTTGGACCTATCCCTTCCCACAGAGTACATTACGCCCTGCATATAAAATACATTCATGTCAATAATAACAGGCCATATTTAGCCATTATTCCCACTCACACCTGATGGTTGAGGGCCCCCAGCCAAGGGAGACCCAAGAAGTGTATATCACAAGTGCTCCCTCCCACAAATAAACATGACTGACCCTATCCTTACTTCTTTGGGGATGCCCAGAGAGGAGGCCACCACTGCCTGACAGGCTATATCCTATAGCAAGGCATCTTGCCCTGGGCCCTTTGACCACAGATGAGCCATTTCTGTCCAGAACTATTGCCACCTGCATCATCACCTTGGGTGTTGTCCCTGCTGGGGACCACCGAGCCTGACAGCCACCACTGTCACTCCCACTAGATGGGCCATCTCCGTTGGTTCCCTTCACAGCTGTGCTCCAGAGCTGCCTAAGATTTTGAGAGAAAACAAGTCCTCTCAATCTCTACTTACAACCCTCCATCTCCAGAAGACCTGGATGTGAGTCTTTGGTGGTACTGGACCATAGACAAATGTGAGATGAGAGTCACTGGGCCATGGATAGTGTATTGGCTTCCTTCCAATGGCTAAAGCTTGGTAATAATGTCAAGCCCGTTTCTCTGTTGCCTCAGACCCTCACAAAGAGCTCTTTTCTGGGAAGCCTCTCAGTCCCTCATTAAAAACATTCCAGAAGGATCTGCAGGTGTGCTTGGAGACTGTCGTCTGCTATCACCTACCTTTCATTTAAAGAAGAACACATTACCACTGGAAAAGTAAGACACTGCCCTTCACCAAGAAAGAGTGTGTGTGTGTGTGTGTGTGTGTGTGTGTGTGTGTGTTTTCTCTCCCTTCCTATAGCCTAAGGTATGAGGGAGAGAAAGAGTAAGGACCATAACAAGAGTTTCTGAATCTCGGGCCTGGGCTGTTTGAATCTTGGGGTGTGCAGATTTGATTTTGGCAGGCAGAAGGCATCAGAGGAAGCGTGTCATCAGAAATGAAAGTGTAGAGAGAGGTTAGGGTTAGTTAAGCTCAACTACATAACAGGCTGACCACCTACTCCACCCTCTTGTCACAACCTAGAGACAATACTGCCACAGACTGGAGAAAGATTACTGCTGACAATCTTCTAGAATCACTGTACTGTATCCCTCCTCTTTCCTTATATAACTCTAGGAACCAAGCCCACCTTTCTTCTCTCACTTACATGAAGGAGGACATGTTAGCAACAAGTTGTCAGAGCTGAGGAAGAATCCAAACCTCCATCTTGAAGGCAAGTGCTATTTCTGTGACAGGATTCTGTCTTTAGTCAATACCCTTATGCCAATTCCTAGCAATTCCCACATAATTTGTATAAACATCTTTGCCACTCTACCCTAGAATGCACGGACACTTGAAAGCCCATTGGTAAAAGATGACAGTAAGAAGAGTAAATTCAGAAGGTAGGTTCCTCATGTGGGTCACCTCAGTGATTTCCACCAACGGCTTCATGCCTATCTCCCCATTGCCTGATAACAATGGATAATATTTGCCCCTCTTTCTTCTCGCTCTCTTCTTGTCTCTCGCACCAGGGCAGACAACTGGTTTACCATTTTTAAGTTTACTATCCCACTGTAGAGTTCAGTTTGGTAACCAGTACATTTTTCATCTATATCCCACATCCCAGAGACTATTGTTAAATAAGCCATGTAGAAACCACATTGTGGGGTGTCTGGGTGGCTCAGTGGGTTAAGCCTCTGCCTTCAGCTCAGGTCATGATCCCAGGGTCCTGGGATTGAGCCCCACATCGGGCTCTCTGCTCGGCGGGGAGCCTGCTTCCCCCTCTCTCTCTCTCTGCCTGCCTCTCTGCCTGCTTGTGATCTCTGTCTGTCAAATAAATAAATAAAAATCTTTTTTAAAAAAGTACTCACTATAAATATCTATATAAGCCACACTTAGAAGTAAAGACCACCCCCCAGGACTAATGTGTTCATCTTAAGAATAACAGTAAAACCAAAACAGACCTGCCCTGGCAATGCATAAAATCAAGCCTCAAAAGATTTAGGGGATGCAGGCACCTGGGTGGCTCAGTGGGTTAAAGCCTCTGCCTTCGGCTCAGGTCATGAACTCAGGGTCCTGGGATCGAGTCCCTCATCGAGCTCTCTGCTCAGCAGGGAGCCTGCTTCCTCCTCTCTCTCTCTCTCTCTCTGCCTGCCTCTCTGCCTACTTGTGATCTCTCTCTGTCAAAAAAATAAATAAAAAATCTTTAGAAACCGCATTGTGGAGTCCCCCCAAAACTCATATACTGAAGGCCTGATTCTCAATGGGATGATATTTGGAGGTAGAACCTTTGGGAAGTAATTAAGTTTAGATGAGGTCACGAAGTTGGAGCCCCATTGATGGGCTTAATGGCCTTATAAGAGGAAGAGACTCCACAGTGCTCTCTCTTTCTCCATCATCTGGGGACATAACAAGAAGGCCATCTACAAGCCAAGAAGTGAGCCCTAACCAAGAACCTGACCATGCTGGCACACTGATCTTGGTCTCCCAGCCTCGAGAACTGTGAGAATTTTATTTATTATATTTCTTATGGCAGCCAGAGCTGCCTGAGACCCCATACAATAATGAACATAAACCCATTGCCATCCCTAGACAAAAAACCAAAATCCAGATTAACCTTGAGCTTGAAGACCATGAAAATGGCATCAACATTTCATGGCCGAGGTCGCAACAACAGCTGAATTGCTCAGAAGCCCTCAGTAAGCAGCTCTCAAGTTCTTATTGAGTAAATTGATGGACAGAAGAGAGAAAGGCATTTCCTGCAGTCAGTTCTGCTGACTGTGACCAATAATGATCCGACTTCGCTCGATCTTACTGATAAGAATATTCCTTGGTCTCCCGTACTTTGGAGAGAGGGTGAGAGAGGAAAGATGGCGTCATTGTCATGGCTGCCTCAATGGTCCCCTTCTCCAGAGGCCTCTGAGGTGCCGCACTGAACACCGTTGTTCCAGAGGTCACCAAGACTGTTCTTTTACACAACACTCACTTCTGCCTGAGGGGGCGGGGCTTTCTGCCAATTTAGAAAGGAGAACAAGGCAAGGAATTGAAGATGTGTATCCCCGGGGCCCCCAAAGGAGGTACGTGACTGGGAAATCCAGTGGCTGTGGCTGTGGCTGCTCTAATATCCTGCATTTCCTCTGCCAAGACGTCCAACATCGGATTCCTATGAAATCCAGGCTGTCCACTAAGATGAGTTTTGTATTCTTACCCCTGATAGTGTGTGCAGCTTCCTCAAATGAGCCAAAAAATCAAATTGCCCAGAAATCCTCCTTTACTGGGTCATTGGGGAAAGTAGAACATGGCGGCTACTTTTTGCCAGTTCTTGTCAGAAAAAAGACAGGCTCTACTTGACTTCCTGAGGGCAGACAAGGAAGACTGAAGCCCACAAAACCTGAATGTACTGTAGAAATTCTTCTTCATGCAGCAAACCAGGCAGAGGCTCTTGTCTCTGAATTAACAACCCCTAAAATCTGTGCTTGTCATCCACTCTTAGAGAGGCTCGGGAAATCTCTCCTGCCTTCCTGCTTAAATCTCGTGTGCCTGTTTGTAATAAGGCTAGGTAATCTTTTCAAAGAGGCCCTCCAGAAACTTGAGAAGGGGTTCCCTGCCCCCCTCTACCCACTGATCTGACTGCTAATCCCCAGCTGAGGTACTGGGGAACCCCAACACGCTGTCTGGACCCCGGGTCTGAGAACTGTCATGTCAGTAAGAGAAGGGGCAGCTGGACTATCAGTTCCTGCCATGAAAAGCATGATTGATGAGAAGCCCGGCAGAGCTCCTGGCTGGCTCGCAGAGCAGAATACGGATGCAAACCAGAATGCTCACGGGGGAGTTCTGCGTGCCATGAAACAACCCAAAGGCACAGTATGAACTGTTTTAGCCAGTGCGTCCCCTTCCCTGGGGAAAGACACTGCTCTGGGACTCAGTGAATAGGGAGGTGGCAGAGAGGCAAACTCAGCCCAGGACCCTGTTGATCTTAAAAGTGATTACGGATCCGTCCCTTGTTAGCGAACTCCCACAGAGAAGCCAAAGCACAGGTAACCAAGGGTCCGGAGGGAGAGATGAAAAAGAGGGCGCTGCCCCTGAACCTGGCCAGCACACCGCCCAGGGCAGTGCAGGGCTCGAGTTTAAGGGCAAGAACCTACCGTGCTTCAGGGAGCCTGCCCAGAAGTCAAACCAAGCAGAGGAGCGACCCGGAGGACTGACACCTCTGGGGCTTCTATAATGTACCACCCCCCACAGTACTCGAGTGCATTCTCGCCATCCATGGCAGGCAACATTTCCCCCCTTTTCACAAGTGAGGAAGATGAGCAGCAAGGAACGCGTCTGACGTCATAGTAAATGAAGGACTGGAAATTCGCATGCACATCTGTCAACTCCAGAGCCCATTCACTGCAACAGCTCGCACCATTCTGCTCCAAGAGAAATTACATCTTCCTTAGCGTATAAGAAGTAAGGACTTTTTCGGGGTGCCTGGGTGGCTCGCTCCGTTAAGCAGCTGCCTTCAGCTCAGGTCATAATCCTGGGATCCTAGGGTCCAGCCTCATGGCCAGCTCCCTGCTCAGTGAGGAGCCTGCTTCTCCCTCCCCCTCTGCTCCTCCCCAACTCATGCTCTCTCTCTCTCTCTCACCCGTTCTCTCTCACTCCAAATGAATTTTTTAAAAAAAGAAAAGAAAAGGAAAAAAAGGACTATTTCTTCGCCTCCTTAGCCAGCAAACCCAACCCACCCCCCTGCCCTCCCCTGGCCTGCATAGCCAGGGTGACACTGTCCCTTCTCCCTCCCACTTCCAGGCACACCATCAGGCCATCTTTTACTAGATCCATCCTAAACCCTACCCAGGGGCCCCCAGATCTGGAAGAATAATCCCTGCTAATATACTATTGTCCGCCAGTAATTGCCTTCCCCTGGTTCCACCTTCTCCAAAGCCGTGGGCAATTTCTCCCAGCTTCTACCTTCTTGAAGCTTTTGTGTAAGTCTTTACAAGACACGACTTTCCAAAGAAATAATTAAGGCTTTCATGCCCCACACTTTTAACAAATATAGTTTGACCTCGTTTCATCCCTTTGGATGGAAGCTGTTTTCTGGCACCTTAAAGGGATTTCCATTCAATTATCCTCCAGAATCCTCTTTTCTCTTCTTCTGTCTTTCAACACAAAAAGCTTCCCATTTGCCTCCAAAGGTGAAATTAGGTGCTTGCCCATTCAGCAGCGGGCAGAGTTTTAAATTGGATGAAGTAATAATGCTTCTTTGAATTTCAGGGCAGCCTTCAGAGAAAGAAATTAGAATCTGTCCTCCAAAGCGGCTCCATCATTTGGTGACTTCTATTCTCCATGCTCTGGGGAAAGGGGCAGAGGCAGAGCAGGGATTCACACAAACAGACAAAGAGTCTTTTTAAGAAGTTTATTTGGCAATTAGGATAAAGGCGGGGCTATGGTGGTCTCTCAGCCCTCGGTGTTCCCGGACAACCTCCCCCTCAGCCCCTGCCTCACGCCTGGAGGAAAACCTTCCAGAGCAGGACCCGAGGGGTGAGCACCACCAAGTCAGTAACATTTGCTTTTCAATAGAGGAGAATGAATTCAAAAGGAATGATGATTCAAATCAAACAGAAGGCACTAGGGGGGGAAAAAATGAAAACAAATGATTGGGATTAATTTGACCTGAGCCTTCATCCTTTCACTTGAAACAATTTCTCCCCGGGCATCAGACCTGAAGGTGAACAGCTTCCTCACATTCTGCATAAAGCATCTAAATGTCTCCCCTCCACTCAAGACTACCCACTGTACGTGTGCACACGCACACACGCGCGCACACACGTACGCATGCACACACACATGCACACACGCACACTCAAATCCTAGGCATCCACAAGAACTATTTATGGGACCAACCCGACCTATGGGCACCTTCTTAGTAATTGGATGTATTTTCAGTAACTCTGATGGGAAGACTATCATCCATACGCCTTCTCCGGCAGGCGTAATACCTGATGTTTACTGTCAGCCCGCACTGACTTCATTCCAAGAAAAGTAGGGAGTATGTAACAAAGTGACAGCATGTCACTGGGATAACCTGCCAAATTTATAACAAAATTGAGGGATTCGCCTGTCTAATTAATCCAGTGTCACCTGGCCCAGGAAAGGGCCTAAACAGCTTGCCAAAAAAAAAGAAAAAAGGAGCATGTTTTGATGAATTCTGGGAGAGAAAGGGTGGGGCAGCAGGGAGACTACAGAGCTCCCAGGAGTCCTACAAAAGGTCAGAGGACAGGCAGGAGGGAACCAAAAAGCAGAAGCCAGCCAACAAAGGCAGCCTTTCCTGCTTCTCAATGATGCCTGAGACCAGACCCGGTCTTATTCTATGAAATCCCCTAAACGTGGTACATCTGATGCTCAAAAACCCATCAACCCAAGAGCCTTGTGTGATTTGGAAGCATATCTTCTCAAAGGAGAAACCTGCCCTGATCTAAATGAGCCTCTCCAGGAGCTTTCTCCTTTGATAGGCACATTGTTCCCCATCGTGCCTCTAAATTATATCCATCTTCCCACCTTGTTTCCATGAGGAAACAAAAAACTTAGAGCACAGGTTGTTCCAAAACATACCAGAATATTTGGACCCACCGGGCACTCTTTGCCAAAGAGAAAAAAAAAAGAGTGGGGGGGGGTATCCAGACCACTGCCTACCCAGCCCAGAGGGACAATATACTCCTATAGAATTGGGCCTGTATACCCAGCCTCTCTTTTGAAAATGTGGAATTCCTCGGCTATTAGTTTAACTGACTGTTCTCACGAGGCTCAAGCAGGTTGCTGGGCCCCCTCCCCAGAGTTTCGGATTCAGCGGATCTGGGTTGGGACCTGAAAATGAACGTTTCTAATCAGTTTCCTGGTGACACTGATGCTGCTGGCCCAAGGACCCTCTGTGAGAACCACTGATCTCAATGACAAATTCTTTCATTCCTGTGAAGTCTAGCCCTTGCAGTCAACTTAATTCCATCACTAACATGCCCCAAATTGGGGAATCAACAGTTTGCCACCAGGGTTTCTTTCTTTCCTTTTTGTTTCTCATCCAGATAAAGATGGCTACAAACTAACAGTCATGGAAGGAAACGGATTCTAAAAATCCAGGCTACCACCCGCACTGGAAAATTATTAAAAGTGAATTTGGAATGCCTGTAGCAACTCATTTTTAAAAGGCACCAAAAACTGGAAACAAGCCAAGTGCCTTCTGGGGGGTAACCAGTCAAACCAAATCTGGCCCATCCTTACAATGGGATCTTCTTCCTCAACAAAGAGGAATGGATCATTGATACAGAGTAGTAACTGGGATGGATCTCAGGGCCATTGTGCTCAGTTAAAGAAAAGCTAGTCTCAAAAGGTGGCCTACTATACTCCTCCTATTATAGACCATTCTCAAGCTGATGAAAGTTTCATGATCACTGAAGAACAGATCAGCAGCAGGAGTTGAACTAGGGGAGGCTATGCCCATAAAGGGGGTCAAGGAGGTTTTTGGGGGACGATCAAACAGTTCTCTTTCCCCACTGTGCAGCCATCCAGATGTGATGGAATTTCATGCACTACATCACTATGTCAACATACACTACATTTTTTTTTTTTTAAGGAGCTCATGTAAGAGCTAGTAAAAAGCTGAATAAGATCTGAGGTCAAAGTCAATGTTTTGATCATTGTGCTACTGTGTTAGATCTTATCGTTCGAAAGCTGGGTGAAGGATATGGAAACTATACTATTTTTGTGACTTCTATAGATGTCTTAAAATGATTTTAAAAGAAAGACTTTTGTTTTTTAAAACATCCGGGCATGGAGAGGAACACAGAATTTATTTGCATAAACTCTGAGTAAATACGGGAGGCAGTGGTTTGAGGTGGAAACACTTGGTGGGCTGGAACAGGTTATGGTCCTGAGTCTGTTACTAAGGCTGCAGAGAGACCCCTGGCAAATTACTGAATCTCGCAGACTCTAGTTTTCTTATCTGTAAAATGGGAATGGGGATTAGACTATGATTTTTTCCCCCAACATTTCTAGTCCCAACCTAACACCAAAGTGTTTTCCATTATGTAAGCCTCCTGCATCTGAAAAACAAAATCTCCTAAAATATCCTCGTGAAGTTTCTGTTGGTTGCTGACTTTGACAAATCTGTGGGAATTCCTTCTTCCAGTTTTACCGTGATGACAGTGGTAGTCAACAAAGGTGCCCAATTCTGCCCATTGAAACTTGAGAGGTCCCCTCTCTCATTTGTCTCCATCACTTCTCAAACCCAGAAATATGCTGGGCTGAGGCCACAGCAGGGCTCAGAGGCAAAAAAAAACCTACTACATCTGAGGAAGAGGCAAGCTAGGACTTACCAGTGAGATGCTAACGTCCATGCCCAAAGGACTCGGGGAAATGCAAAGAATCAAGAATAGCGCATGAACAAGAAAGACTTCGGTAAGTCTATAAGCTCTGGGCATGCAGGCAGATATGCCAGGTTCCTGAGCAGAAGCAACTCCTTGACAGCACATAAGATAAAAACCCGCTAATGGCCAATGCATAATAAGGAAGAAATGCTAGCTGGCAGGGGAGCCTGGGTGGCTCAGTCAGTTAAGCATCTGCCTTCAGGTCAGGTCATGATTTCAGAGTCCTGGGATGGAGCCCCAGGCCTAGCTCCCTGATCAGCTCCCTTCTTTCTCTCTCTCTCTCTCAAATAAATAAATTAAATCTGAAAGAAAGAAAGAAAGAAAGAAAGGAAGGAAGAAAGAAAGAAGAAAGAAAGAAAGAAAGAAAGAAAGAAAGAAAGAAAGAAAGAAAGAAAGAAAGAAATGTTAGCAAAAGGGGAGGTTAACCATGAGAGACTGGACTCTGAAAAACAACCTGAGAGGTTTTGAAGGTGGGGGGAGGTTGGAGGAGCCTGGCGGTGGGTTTTAGGGAGGGCACATATTACATGGAGCACTGGGTGTAGTGCAAAAACAATGAATACTGTTACACTGAAAAGAAATAAAAATAAATTAATTAATTAAAAAAAAAGAAATGTTAGCAAAGATACTTTGAGTTTTTTAGTAGCTCGATTATCAGGAAGAGACATATGGGTTCGTATTAGGACAGAAAGAACAGACAATACCGCCTTTTCGAAAAAGGAAACTTAAAGACACAATTAACTAGAAGTGCAAAGATAGGGCAAATTCCTGTGTTGGTTGCTTTAGAGATACACTGCCTGCATTTGGCTGTTAAGCACTTAAAATGTGGCTAGTGAAAACTGAGTTATGTTTTAAATGCATAATACTCACTGGTCTTGAGAGACTTTGTACCAGAAAAGTAAAATATCATTAATATCATTTTCTCAAATATCATAATATCATTTATTTTAAAAGTAAAATATCATTTATATTATTACAAATTGAAATTATATTTTTAATAAACAAAGCTAAAACATGTTACTTAAATTAATGTCACCTGTTTCTTTTCTTTCTCTAATGTGGCTCCAAAAACATTTTAAATTACATATGTGATTCACATTATATTTCTACCAGACAGTCCTGCCTCAGCGCAATTTTGTCCCCCAGGATATATTTGGCAAAGCCTGGAGGCATTTTTGATTGTTGTGACTGGGGTCGGGGGCACCATCTACTGGCATCCGCCATTGGCACCTACTTTAGCAGAGATGCTGCTAAATATCTTAGAGTGCACAGGACAGACTAAACAACAGGAATTATCTGGACTAAAACGTCAAAAGGGCCGAAACTCTTCAACCCTGCTGCAGAGGATTCTCTTCTCTGCTGCTGACATGATTTAGTTCCTTTTAAGACTGGTTGTCCTGGGGCACATGGGTGGCTCAGTGAGTTGGAGCCTCTGCCTTTGGCTCTGATCTTGATCCCAGGGTCCTGGGATCGAGCCTCGCATCTGGCTCTCTGCTCGGCGGGGAGCCTGCTTCTCCCTCTCTCTCTGCCTGCCTCTCTGCCTGCTTGTGATCTCTGTCTCTGTCAAATAAATAAATAAATAATAAAATCTTTAAAAAAGACTGGTTGTCCTCATGGTGGAAAGATGGCTGCCTATACCCTTCTTTCTTGTTGGTGCCTAAGGAGAGAAAGATGGCTTCCCTTTGCTCACTCTCAAGACCAAAGCAGAACTTTCTCCCCCAAGAGGAGTCAAAAATTCAGAGACTTTTTTTGGTGATCAACAGACAAAATACTATTTTCATTCACAAATTCCAGCATGATACAAAATATACTCCTACTATGTAATCTCCCCATCATTACTCTCTGAAATAGACCTGGTAATGGCATTGATTGTTACAAGGAGAAATGGCTACCTGCAAAAACCTTGGGAGATCCCACGCAGTTACTGTAACAAACTGCTTTAAGTAATTCTCGGTATTTTTTTTATTATCAGATAAAGATGTGTTCTTTTCCACCACGGCATTGGCAAAACAGTGTTCTCATCAAGCGATGTTTAAACAATTAGCTTTATTTCTCCCACCACTAAATAATCAAATATCTATTTGCTCGGTTCTGAGACCAAACAATCTTTCTTGTTATTATTCATTCTTTACATGAAATTCAGTAAACCATACATGGCATTTTAAATTCCATTGATTTTTCAGAAAATGTAATAGAAGGTAGGTGAACAACCAGAGGAACAGTGAACAGACGGTTTAAGAAAGACATTCTCCATTTTTAACCAAATCAATATTCAATCACTTTAGTGTCCAGAAAAGCCTATCTTTACAAATAAGGGAAGAGACTTAGGGTTTATGTTATGGAGTGGAAAAAACCTGTGCTTTTCATCTTTTTCACTGCAGAAGAGGACCCAAGATTTGGGGAGAAATAAAGCAAGGCAAATAGGCCCTTTTCTGGTCAGAGGAATCAAACAACAGGTCAAAGCCTCTCCAAAAGCCATTTCTTCATACCTCTGCTCCTTCATTTTCAAGACATTTTAAAGACATCACCTGCTCTCCACTTTTTTCTTTATCTGAAGCTATCTCCAGTCTCCAGAGAATCTCATATAATTGACCATGTGCTGAATGGGCTACAGAGAAGAGAGAACAATGTAGACCTCCCTTCCCCACCACCCACACCTCCCACTTCACGCATCCCCGACTCCATCCCCACTCACTCCAGGCTCATAGTTAAAATAAAGTCTGGCCATCAGTATACTCTTACCTTTTTCTTTTTTCAAGGTTGTTTTTTTTTTTTAAGGTTTTTGAGAGAGAGACAGAGCATGAGCAGCAGGGAGGAGGCAGAGGGAGAGGGAGAGCCCAACTCCCCGCTGAGCAGGGAGCTCAACCCAGAACTTGATTCCAGGACCCCAAGATCATGGCCTGAGTCAAAGGCTGACGCTTCACTGACTGAGCCCACCAGGCGCCCTTCTATACACTCCTCTTAACTAGGTAACTGGAGAACCCCCTGGGAAGGTGAAGAGGCAGCCCAACCCTTTCCAGCTGTTCTAGCCCCTTCATTGCAGTTCACCTCGTACCCTTGCCTCCTAAAAGAAATGCAAGGAACAGTATATTTTTGTCAGGGTCACGTTAACTGTTGTAACAAAGAAAACCCCAAATGGCAATGGCTTAATGATAACAAGGTAGTCCTCGCTGGGGTAACACATCAGTATCTCTGCTCCTGGTTGGGGTGGAGGAGGGAGGTCTGTCCGGGGACCTGGGCAGAGGCTCCGCAGGCTCCTACAGGTCCTTCCTAAACCTACCAGACGGTCACCTTCCTGGGGCGTTACGGGAAGGTATGCACACTGTTCAACTGCTCCCGCCTCGGTGCCACCAACATCTGTCCATTCCCAGGTGAAAGTAAGTAACATTCTCGCCTACTTGCCAAGGGGCATCCTGCCCTGGGGAAGAGCCCGTGGATTTGGGGTGGACAAATTTGGGTTCTCTCCACCACTGATGGCACACCAGCATTTTCACGGGCCTCCCCCCAGCACAACGGACTGGTCTAAGACTTAGTTATTCTAGAAGCCTGGGGCCTATGCCTCCAACCGCACATTTGTTCCTTGCAGCAGGTTAGAGAAGACACATTTTCCAAAGATTGCCAACGCTCACTTGGGAAGGGAATGGGAGTTAAAAACAGGCTCTGGGTTTCTGCAGGTGGTTATAAATACCGGCTCTACTACTGCCTTCTGCTACTACCAGCCTCCTTAAAGCTCCATGGAAAAACTAAGATTCTAACAAGTCTTAAATTAGACTTTGTTGCCGGTTTAAAAGACAAGATTCTCCTCTGAAAACACACATTTTAAATCTCCTGTCTTCCCTTTAATTCTACAGGCCTCACATTGAAAGAACTTTCGAGGTTTGAAGAAAAACACATTTGTTTGGCTTGGTTTACTTTGTTGACATGATTTATTTTTTATGTATGACTTCGGGTGTGTGTGTGTGTGTGTGTGTGTACAAATTACTGTCTTCTTATTCAGAATTGTACATGCATTTTAAGATGGATCCAGAGATTAGTAATTTATGAGATTTTTATAAACTCAAAATCTGAAGGAATGATCATGGATTATATTAGTATAAATGGGACCAGATGTTTATTCTTTGACGTTCTAGAAGGATTCCATCAGCTCCTGAACATTCTCAGCCTGGATGGATGCAAAACCATCGCCTTCTTTAGAGACAAATACCGAAGTGGGGAGTTCTAACATAAAACCTCGAACAAGTCTATGGCCATTTATTAGTTTTAACCTTTCCTGGGATCCTCTTCCACACACATATCATGTTAGGCTTCCGTTCAAGTAAAGCACCTAAGTATACTAAGATTAAGTATTTGCGTCATGACAGAGAAGGAAAAAGATAAATAATAAAGTGAAATAAAATGGGACTAGAACCAGAGCACACAGTAGCCTTTACCTTGTCCCTGGTCTCAATGCCGCTACTCTTCCCGTGGCTTAGCACTTAACACAACTGCTAGTGAACTTTGCCCCTAACAGACCATCACCAAATCGCAGAGGTCAGGGGACAGAGAGAGATAAGGAATGGGACGTGAGGATGAGGGCAGAGGATGGAGCCAGTGTCCTGCGGCCAGAAGTCCCCGGTGATGAAGAGTCAGATGGCCAGTCACTGGTGAGGTCCATGACCTGAGCCGGAGCACCAGCTCAGGCTGGACATTCCAAAGAACTCAAAAGTCAAGAGCTGGCAGAAACCAAAGCAGAAAGGAAGTTGGGTGAGGATTAGAGTTAAGAGTCCTGATTAACCACCAAGACTAGCCCCAAAATACCTGTAGCTTGACTTGGCATAGCAAGATGGTAGGTTGGGAAGGCTTCAAGGGTCAAAGGTCATGTCTGCCACTACAAGCTGTTTATAATGTGAACAAATGGCTGTGTTTCATGACCTCTTTCTCCATTTGTCCAATGAGCCCCATTAAGTTCTGTTCCAGGCCCTGGAAATACCAAGTTGTAAAGGAAACAGTCCTTGTCCTTGAGGCAATCAGGACAAAGAGAGAAATGGACAAGCAATGAAGTGAACAATGAATGCAATATAATGAGCAACAGGCACAGGGCTTTCTGGAAGCATGGAAGAGGAGTGTATAAATCAGAGCAAACCAAGAGGAGGCTAATAAGGGAGACGAGGGAGCATGGCAGAGCCCTGAGCTGATTTTCCCAGGCCTCCAGATCACATACACAAAGGGCTGAATGGCAATCAGCTCTAATATCAGTTACCCATTTCTTTACAGGAAGCCACCCAAAATATTTATCATTGCTCCTCATTTTGCGGGTTGGCAGTTTGGGCTGGGCTCAGAAGAGCTGTTCTTTTGTGGTCCTTCTGGGGGTCATTCATGTCTACAGCCATCTGACAGCTCAGTTGGGACAGGATGCTCTAGTGTGGCTGGACTCACGTGGCTGACTGCTGACACTCTTCCCTGGGTTTCTCTCTTTGTGTGGTCTCAGAGAGCAAGTCCCAAATACAAAAGGTGATCAAACTGCTGCTTCTTTCATCACTACAAGTGTCCAACTGACGAAGGCAAGTCATTGCACAGGCCATGAGGAGGTGTGGCTCAGAGGGGCAATTATTGTAACAATCAACCAGAGCTCTCTTCTCTGAACAATCCCAGATCCAATGTTACATGCAGTTGAGGCAGAATGGAGGCTGGATGAGGAGCTTCTCCACACCACCTGTCTTCATCCTTCAACAGAGGAACCAAGCTTAGCCAGGGGCCTGGGGCAGAAGTCATCTCTGCTGATAGCCAAAGCCTCCAAGCCTAGCCCAGTTCCATTGGGTCAAGATGGAACTTGAGCCCCCTCATGCCTGCCAGTGCAAGGTCACAGGAAACAGGGGCCTGGGACCCAAGTCACCCAATACTTCCCAATCCACACACCAGGATAAGAAAAGGAAAAAGAAGACGCTAGAGAAAACTAAACCACAGGGATTGGTGGATATTTGGGAAGAGCAAAAAGAGAACAGTTTTGGGGTCCCTCTGAATCCCAGAGATCTAGCTCCCAGGGGTCACAAGCACTCAGCCTGTTTATGTATCAAGATGCTACATAGTGACCCCCACTCAAAATACGTCCCTCCCCAACCCCGCTACACATACACACCCAACAATTCTCACAAGAGCACAGAATCTCAGTGTTGTGAGGAACAAGGGAGGTGGCTTCTCTGACCCCTGATTTTTCTGACGTGTAAACTGAGACCTGATATAATTAAGTCATCAACAAAGTAATAAGTGCAGAACCAGGAGGGGAACAGCAAAAGGATTAAGAACACAGAATCTTAATTTGTGCTGGATATTAGAGATTTGCAATCCCCTGAACAGTATGATAGTTGTGGGTTTTATTCCCATATCTGATTAAATCAAAATGAGATTTTTTTTTTTTTTTGCTTAATCCAATGATTAGAAAAGATGTGAAGAATCTCAAGAATCTTATTAGAAATAAGTTTTATTCCTGGAACTCATTTGACCATAGCTTTTCTTCCCAGTTTCATTGAGTTATAATTGACATACATCACTGTATAAGTTGAAGGCGTACTGTATGATGGTTTAATTTGCATATATTGCAAAAGGATCATCACAAGAGGTTCAGTTAACAGCCATCTTCTCACACTGATACAATAAAGAGAAAAGAAAGAAAAAGAAGAAAAAGGGAAAAAATTTTCCTCTTGTGATGAGAACTTGTAGGATTTCCTCTCTTATCAACTTTCTTGTATATTACACACCGTTACCTATGGAACTCTTCACTTGGGGAAGAGTCAGAGACCAATCACAAATCTCTTTTGACCACAATCACTATTCAACAATTCACATTAGACTTTTTAAAATAAACTTTATTTTTGGAGTAGTTTCAGGTGAGCAGCAAACAGGTTAGACTTTACAGCAATAACATGGGTAGGATTTTTTGGTTTTGGTTTTTTGTTGTTTTTTTTTTTTTTATTAAAGCCTAAAAACATGGCCACTCTGTCACCAGTAGTAAAAAATGCTGAGACCCTAAGATCAAAGAACTTTTTATGAAGCTCTATATATTTTCCTGAAAGATCATGGGTGGACAGACTTTCAAAACTCAGGACTAGTGTAATTTACTGAAGAAAAATCTCCCCTCACACATATAGCCTAAGGAAATGAGGATCCATCTAAAACCAGCATTTCTCCACCTCAGCCCTACTGACATTTGGACCAGAGAATTCTCCATTGTGGGGGCTCCCGTGTGCATTGAAGGGAGTTTAACAACATCCCTGGCCTTTCTGTTCAGTAAATGCCAACAGCACACACACACACACACACACACACACAATCCTCCCTCCCTCATCACCTCCAACCCCACATCTTGACAACCAAAAAGTCTCCAGATGTTGCCAAATGCCTCTTGTGAGTAAAAATCACCCCTAGTTGAAGATCACTGATCTAAGAAAATCAAGGTCAGTCAGAGCCTCAGACACATTTAACATAGTCCACTCTGTTTCCTTTACGTTTGAGAACAAGCTAGAGAAATAATTAGAGGTCCGTTTGTCACCAGCTTCTACGTGCCAGTTAAAAGGTTTGCCATTCTCTTACTTACTCCTCACAGTCTTCTAACTTAGGTATATTATTCCTAAGATCTTTGGTAGAGCATCAAGACTGAGGAGAGAAGAGAGAAATTTTACAGACTTCTGGAAATATCGAAAGTGAGCCTCTGAGTGGAACAAGGCCAACATTACGTCCCGACTTGTGACTTCTCACTCTGGTTATATCTTTTGCTTTAAGACCTAAATCACACATTTTCCTCAGGACTCACTTGAAGGTTCTTCATTTATTCCATAAAGACTGAGGCCTGACAATAGCTAAGTGTCTTTGCAAATAAATAAACGGGTTTGGGTTTTGTAAAATGTAAAATGCGCCGAGTCCCTTAACTATTGGTTTCAGTGTGTTTCCATCCCAAGGCTACATGGGATGCATTTAGCAAGATTTTTCCTTCCAAGAGAGTAGAAGGACTCAGACTGCTCCAAATGTTGTACACACAGGGATCATACTAGAAAGGGCGGTCAGCATCTTTGCCTAATCTAAGGTCGCTGTGAGAGAGCCCCATCATCCTGGACCTTCTGATCGGCAGCCGAGCCTCAGAGAGCTTCAAACCCCCGGCCATGGGGGTGGCAGAGCTCAGACTGGAACTCAGGTCTGTGCGGTGACAAAACAGGTATGCTTAGGATGCTAGCACATTCCCCAGAGTTCAGCCTCAGACCAAGCAGAGGGCAGCACTGATTTAGGTAGAAAATGTGCTATACAGTTGACCTGTGAACAACATGGGTTTGCGCCATGTGGGTCCACTTATGTGTGGCACTATAACTGTACTTTCTCTTACTTGTGATTTTCTTTGTGACTTTTTTCCTCCAGCTGACTTCATTGTAAGAACATAGGCTATCATGCACATAACCTACAAAGCCCGTGTTAGTCAACCATTTCTGTTATCAGGAAGGCTTGCGCTCAACCGTGGGCTATTAGTAGTTACGTTTTGGGGATATCAAAACTTGTATATGGATTTTTTTACTGCATGGGGGGCGGTCAACACCTCAGCTCCCACATTGTTCAAGGGTCAACTACACCTAAATGAGAGGAAAATTTTCAGGTCAATATGAAGTTTGAGAAGATCTTCGAAATGGCACTGGAGGGACACCTGGGTGGCTCAGTCGGCTAAGCATCTGATTTCGACTCCATTGTGGTCTCGGGGTTCTGGGATCCAGGCCCCATGTCCATCTCCCAGCTCAGTGGGGAGTCTGCTTCTCCCTCTGCCCCTCCCCCCACTCATACTCCCTCACTCTCCCCCTCTCTTAAATAAATGAATAAAATCTTTAAAATACAAACATACAGGGACGCCTGGGTGGCTCAGTTGGTTAAGTGGCTGCTTTCGGCTCAGGTCATGATCCCAGTGTCCTGGGATCGAATCCCACATCGGGCTCCTTGCTCGGCAGGAAGCCTGCTTCTCCCTCTGCCTCTGCCTGCCACTCTGTCTGCCTGTGCTCGCTCGCTCTCTCTCCCTCTCTGACAAATAAATAAATAAAATCTTTTAAAAAAAAATACAAACATACATACATACATAAATGGCACCAGAGAGAGACATCCATTTGGAAACATTTTGTATATATTTTGGGGAGAAATGAAATGAGCTGAGGGAGAAGAATTTAAAGATCCCAACTCAGTCAGCAAGAGGAACATGTCTCCATGTGGAAGCAGGACTTATCGAGGAAGCAAAAGGAAAGAACTGAGTCCGGGAAGGAGCTTGTGAGAACCTGGAGCATCTTGCTACAAGGAAGGCTTGAACGGTGAGGGGAAAAAAGGATCACACTCAGTTGCTTGTTCAAGATTTCCTGGCAAGATGCCTTTCTCCCTCTGGTTTCATGGTGACCCCATTAAGTCAACCAGGTGTCTGTGAGTCTATGATGACCCCCCCTCTCCTACTCCTCCTGTTACCTCACAGAAGGAAACCATGCCAGCTCCCTGGACTGTAAGAGATTTAGGGAGGGCACACACAGTCAACTCACTCTTTCTAAGACCTCGATGACCCTCCATTTGTCCCTAGGAGCTTACATCATCACCAGACACTTGGGTTCTCTTGAGGAGCTAAGGTCGGAAGCTTGGTGCATCTGGCCTTGGATATGCAGTGGTGTCCACTGGGGATTCTCCAGTTTTGAGAACTCTGTTCCAAGACTCCAGGAGTGAGGTAAGAAGAACAAAGCAAACTCATGGCCGGGTAGACTGAGTCCTCACTGTGAAGACGGTAGTCACAGAACTCCCCCTATGTCTCAGGAAGAAGGGTCTACAGTGCCCAGGAGTGGGGACAGGCCAGGAGCCTCACCAAACACTCCCCTCTGGAAACTGGATGTCAAGACAAGAGCATCTGAGACAGCCATTTTCACCCCAAGGGCTGCCAAAGCGTTCCTGAACCCCTTCCACGAGGCAGCCCAGATCTGATGATAATTCAGCTCTTTCTCAGCTCCAACCAGCTGCCCATCTCCAGATATTAGGAGACACAGGACCTTCTTCATGGAAGCATCAAGGCCAATCAAAAATCTGGTGAAGGAAAGGTCATCTTACTCCTAAAACCAAAATTGATATCTTATGGATCAAAGAACTAAACTCACAAGAATTCTTTTAATTAAAAAAAAAAAGATTCTGAATGAAAGTCACACCTTAACTGAACTACTTCAAAGACTGTCCCTTCCTCAGATCCACAGGTGGGGGGGTGACATGGCATGCAGATTAGAAGTTTACTTGTTTTGGGTGTCCCTGCTTCTGGGGGAAGTAAAGGACTCCACATGGGAGTCTCGACTTCTGAGTCCACACCAGACTGACCTCAGGGCCCGGGCTGGGGTGGAGGGTGGGGGCGGTGGACACATTGGAAATAGTCTTACTATTTTCATGTGGCTCAGAGCCCAGCCAGCTGGTTAGAGACCCAACCCAGGAAGAATGTCACAAACTCTTCCCATCCCTTGGAGGAAGGCCCACTGATCAAAGATAGAGGAGAAGGAGTCCAGACTGAAAAAGCAGACTAGCTAATCAAAACTTAAGACCCCTTTATTTCTCCCTAGAAGCTCAACTTCTGGTAACAATGGATTACAAACAGCTTCTCTTTCCCCCCATGCTGATTCCGGCGGGTAAGATCAGGAGGTAGCTATTTCCAGCTGGAGATCCTCACATGGGTTTTATTTTAAGTCTGTAAAGGTGTTGGAGGGGGAGGGGTACGGGTTGTGGAAATACATATAGAAAATCTTAGAGAGGATGATTCATGGGTTTTTGGCTTTAGGGTTGTACTTTTTTTTTTTTTTTTTTTTTTTTTTTTTTTTTTTTTGCTTTGACAAGAGATACAGGTGTTCTCATTTGGAACATAAACTCTCTTTTAAAAAATTAAAAATGCCTAAAATTCCCCTTTGGCCCAAAAAAGGAAAAAAGGCAGACAGACAACCTTCAGGGAGACAATACCTTTCTGGCAGGAATTGAATTGTCTGGGATAACACTGTCCATATTCCAGTGTGGAAACGCGCCTCGAGGGGCCTGCAGCAGATCCCGGAGTCACGAAGGGGAAGAGGGCCCTCCGCGCCTCACCCCTGCTCACAGCTGCCTAAGAGGGCTGAGGGCTTGAGGCCAGGTGCCCTTGTGAGCAGAGGGCCTCTGCTGCAGGCAACCTCCCCTCCACCCAGGCCCCCCCAGGCCAAGTGCAGGCCTTGTTAAGGGAATGCAGGCGACTGCTGGAGTCAAGGGAAACACCCTTCTCCGTGGAGGTAGGGCAGCTAATTACCAAACCACCACTACAAAGGAAATCACAAAAGAACAATTAACAAGCAAAAGCAGGCACTGACAGCTGAGGCCAGAAAGAAAATTGAGAAAAGTGGAAGGGAGGGAGAAAGGAAGGAAGGAAAAGGAAAGGAGAGGGAGGGGAGGAGAGGGGAAGGGAAGGAAGGAAGGAGAGCCGGAGGGAGACAAAGTCCTACACAATTTGTCATTGCACGTAACAGGGGTATTTTTAATCGTCTCTTTGCTTCTCCGTGATGCTGAGAGTGTTTGCTTGTGAAATCTCAGGGCATTAAGTCTGCCAAAAGCATCAGCGGTGAATTAAGGCAGTTCCAGCAGACAGCAAGTGAAAGAACAACCAAGACCGATTATTTATGGATTGTTCACCTGAAATTCCCAAGCTTCCGCTCAGCTCAGATTGATCTCCAGTCGGCTAGAGACATCTGTTTTTCCAGTTTTGTCAACATGCCCAGAGCTCTTTTGCATAAGTTATGATTGGCCCCTAAGCTCCCAAACTGGGGTGTTGATTTCACAGCCAAAAACAACAAAAAAAAAAAAACAACAACAAAAAAAAAAACAAGTTTATCTCTAAAATGGAGAAACCAAAATTCCTGATGTTCAAGTCCTTGCACTTGATACGGTTCGCAGAAGAATTCTTCTCTCTGCTGTGATGAGTTGGAGTGTGCCTCTCCGACCAAGGGAACCTAGGTGGAAGCCAGCACCAACCCCGTCCCCACTTCAGTATGTGACCTTACTTGGAAATAGGGTTGTTGCAGCTGTAACTGGTTCAGGTGAGGTCACACCGGGGTAGGAGAGCCCCCAAGCCAATATGACCACTGTCCTGATATTTGGACACAGACACCCACTCGGGGAGAAGACCCCCATAAAGAGGAAGGCAGAGCCCCCACAGAGTGATGCCCCACCATCTAGGGAACAGAGAAGACCGCCGATAAGGCCCCCGAAGCTGGGAGAACGGAATCAAAGAATTCTTCCACAGAAGGAACCAACCCTAACTAAAACACGGAATGATTCTGCCTCATGACGCCCTTCCCAATGGGCCCCTTTCCCTGGTCCTCAAAACAGCAGTAAGAAAAGCAGGCCAGGCTGATGGGAACTGCCAGGGACCATTTGGCACACTAGACGCCATTCCCCAGGGCTCCTGTAACGGATCCCCACACACCTGGTGGCTTCAAACTACAGAAATCCATTCTCGTGGTCCTCGAGGTCACAAGCCCAAAATCGGGGTGTCAGCAGGGCCGTGCTCCCCCCAAAGGTCCAAGGAAGGATCCTTTCCCTTGCCTCTCCCAGCTTCTGGTGGTTCCATGCATTCCTCACCTTGTGGCCACATCACTCCAGTCTTGCCTCCAACGTCACAGGGCCTTTCCTTGCTGGGTCTCAGCTCTCCCTCTGCCCCTCTGCCTTGCTCCTACAAGGAACCGGAGGCCCCGAGAAGTTAAGAACTTGCCCAAGATGAGAGAGGCTGGGATTTGAACCCTGGTCTGTCTGATGTCTTAGTGCTCCTTTCGAGGGACCCTTGTCCTCCATGGGTCCTGTCAGAGTGGGTGTGAAGAGGGCAGATCCAGCCTGGCTGAGCCAGCCCGGAGGGTGAGGGCAGGTGAAGAAAGGAAGAAACCAGGGAGCCCGGGGCCACCTAGATCACTGTGGAGGAGTGGATGCAAGGCGCGATGTGAGCCCCGGAGGAGAGGGCTCAGCAGGGCCAGGGCACAGAGGGGCTTGGATGCCACGGGTGCCAGGCTGACCTTTGTCCCACAGGCTGTGGGAACCACTGACCACGCTAAGGGAGGGGTATTCAGATGCCGGACTCCGGGAACACTGACCAACGTGGAAAAGCTCTCCACTTCCTTTTGGCCAGTCTGCCTGATGGCTCTGTGCAGGTGTGAGGACTGGTATAACGGGTGAGACTCGGGGCCCCTGGGGGGCCGAGGCCTCCGCTCCAGCACATCTGTGTACGCTGCGTCTACTAGGCTCGGAAACCTAAGCCTAACTCTCGAACAAGCCGGCTTTTTGGAGAAGGCATTTCTGATAGCCGTGACAGCAAGGGCCAGCAATTACAACCCAAGAGTAAGAACTCCTCTGTTGGGAGGGCTGTAAGCATTCCAAGGCGCCCACCTCTCTCTCCCTGAGACCCAGGAAAACAGAACCGGACACAGTCCCCGCACTCATGGGCAGAGCGCCCCCATGATATACCAGGGCAGTGCAAGGACCCGGGAACATGAAGAATCCAGGCTTCATCCCGAGTTCTGGCTGCACTGGGATCACAGCCGGGAGAGGCAGGAGAGGAGGGACCCACTGAGAGAACACAAGATTGGAGGTCACCTGGCTAGCAGCGGCCCCCTCCGGAGCGCCTGGGAGCCCAGCCCCCCCCCGACTTCCTGCGGGCATACCTGTGGTCGATGTCGGGTAGACTCTGGGCAGGCGATTTGCTCACTGGAATCCTGTGTATTCTGTGGGCAGTGCCACAGTCAGACCTACACCTCACTGTAAAAATATTCATGCTTCACCCGGGGGGACAGCTAGAGGGTGGCTGGGACAGGACCAGCGGTGGAGGGGAGGGCGGCCCTGCAGGGAGTTCTGAAGACCGGCCGCAGTGTCCAGCCCCAGCCTCCGTACTGAAATACCAGCCTGGATGTTTCCCACATGTCTAGCTGCTGTCCTTTGTGAACTAGAGGACCTTTCTTAAGGAAAACACAGTTTTTCATTATTTTTTCCGTGGTTTCCCTCATTGAAGAAAATCAAAGAAATAAGGAAAATCTGGGTGAACTTGGCAGACAGGCCCAGCAGCTCATGTAATTAGGCTTGACTTCAGTTCACGTTTATTGAGAATCTACTGTGTGTCCATCAACACTATCTATGGCCTAGCATTCAGGGCCACCGTGTTCTCAGGGGGCCTTTCAGGGTCCTGTGGCCATTTCACCTGGGTGAGTTTAATGTAATGATTCAGACCCAAACTTTCTCCTCTGTAACCTGCCTGCCCTCCAGCTCCTAGACACAGAAAGACCAAGAATGGGGCATCTGGGTAGTTCATTGGGTTAAGCATCTGCCGTCGGCTCAGGTCATGATCTCGTGGTCCTGGGATTGAGCCCCCGCCAGTGGAGAGCCTGCCTCTCCCTCTCCTCCCCACTCGTGTTCTCTTTCTTGCTATCTTTATCAAATAAATAAATAAAATCTTAAAAAAAAAAAAGGCAGAGTTGAGTGTTTCAGTGCATGGGACCCAGGCTTCCTGGGTCCAATCTTGATGCCACGTGGCTCAGTTTCCTCATCTGTAAAATGGGTGATAGCCCCTTCCTTACAAGACTCCCCTGAGGATCAGTGATCTCCCACCTTGTAAGTGCTGAGTCCAGTGCCCAGCACAAAGGGAGGCTTCAGCAAGCACCCCCTCTTATTATGACTCAGGGAAACTCAAGTGCCCAGTTCCGTGCTCTGTCTGACGGGTTTCCTTGGCCATATGAGCCAAAGGAATTTCTGCCTTGCACAAAATCAGATTTTTTTTCAGTCTTCAACCCTCCCAGAGGAGCCCAGGAGCTCCTGGTTAAGTAGTTCTAGTTACCAATGATCACAAAATTGCTTCACTGGCCGTAACTTTTCATAATTTATTGGCTCCATTTAAAGTGATTTTAATTACAAATGCTCTAGTTCAGTTAGATATGAAATTAAATGCAGGCAAGTAATTGTATTTCCCCCATCTATTATGTTCGGAAAGAAATGAGAGTGGCTTAGTGTATCCTCATTGTCAAAGGGTTTCTCAGCCCACGTGCTCTCTGCAAGAAGGGAACTTTCTGTTATTTGCTAAAGATGTCAGCCACCAGTGAGCCGAGGGGGTTGGGCAGGGAGTGAATCAGATGCCATCAATCTTGCGGGGGTGACAGACAGCAAACAGTTGTCTCCCTGCGGCTGCCCTTCAAGCTCACACTAATCCATTTTCCTCCTGGGCCCTGGAATTCTCTTAGGACTTCCCTGACAAGTGGCCTCCTTCCCCGACTTCCATACTTTCACTGCCTCCCTCTGTAGCTCAGTTGGGGAAAACAGGAGAAAGAAGGACACGGGCTGGGTGTGCCCTGGGTTTATGGGACCCCAGGTATGAATGTCTGTGTGCAGTCAATGTCCCTGGGTGGGCTGGGATGATAGTAGTTATTCTGTGTCTGGGAGATCTGCAAGTACCAGAAAAATTCTTCCTATGATAGATTTCTTTTAGCAGATGGGCTAAGAGAAAGAACTCTGAACTCGGGTAAGCCTCCGCTGCAAGGAAACACTCGAAAAGGGGAGCCCCGTCCAGGAGCCAGCTCGCCAACGTCAGGAGAACTTTTCTGCATGAGCATTTTTTAAAATTGGTAATAGAACGTTGAATAAAACAGCAGGTCGGTGGAATGACTTGACTCATTCTCACTTCTTCATTACTTGCAAATATTGGGTCCAGAGGCAGGAGTTCTGGGAACAGAACCACACACATGTGGTGTCTTTACCCACCTCTGACATATGAGGAGATTGGGGTTACAGAAATCTGTAGCCAAGAGCACGGGGCTACAAAGGGGCAGAGCTGTACCAGACCAGGTCTGTCTGTGGTCCCTGGCTCAGTCAGGGTCAGGGCTGGGTGTCTGTCCCCTTTATGTGGCCTAAGACGGGGTTT
Source organism: Mellivora capensis (assembly GCA_004024625.1). Classification (NCBI taxonomy): domain Eukaryota; kingdom Metazoa; phylum Chordata; class Mammalia; order Carnivora; family Mustelidae; genus Mellivora; species Mellivora capensis. The sequence goes on along the minus strand of PISX010013745.1, from coordinate 20,015 downwards.
AAGCCCGCTCCTAACCTTTATCTCACACCGAACACTTACCTCCCATGGCAACCGTGACAGAGCACAACGTGTTGTTTTAAAGGGGAGTGGCTCATCTCTCACAATGTCCTGATTTCCCGTGCCATCCCAGAAAGAGTGAATCCTCCCTTCTCCCCACATTTACCTCTTGGCTGGGCTACCCAGGAGGGGAAGTTAGAGCTTCCCTTCCTCTAAGTCCCCAATTAGGTGCACATGTCACCAAGACTATGGACAGATTACCCTCCCAGGTCTGAGGAAGAGGGAAGGAAATAACATTGCAGAGCTGTCTTAGCATGTTGGATGGCAACACAAGGGAGGAGAGGAGCAGGTGTTCCTGGATTGGAAGTGCTGGCCCTTTAATTCCTCAGCCTGTGACCTTGGGCACCTTACTAAACTTCCCCGTATGGCTTTAAGTCATTCAAGTGGGGCCCAAATTTGGGGGGCTCTCTGCTATTATAGCTAGCGTTACCATAATACAGCCAACAGGACAAGCTACAGCAAAAGATTTTTTTTTTTCCTCCTCTGGGAATTGACTCATTTGAAAAGACATAAAGGTATGGAAACTAAAAACTTAAAAAATAAATGTGTTCATAACACTTAATCCCTTGCTATTACTGAATAGCATCAAATAACATCATGTGTTAGAGCCTGGACAATTTTGAAAGAATTCCCTTCCTAATCAAAGACATCGGACTTATCACGATGCCCACGGGGTGCTAGAATACCGCCCCTGGAGCAGGCCCAGGATGGCTCACCGCCCTTGGGCTTCTCTGCTCTCTCGCCCTTGATGGGTTCAGCACCCGGAAGCAAAGACTTCACCATTCTGGACCAACAGGCAGAGAAGGTGGGACTTCAGGTAATGAGGATGCCTCCTTACAATGGCCTCTACCATCCTACCTGAAGCTAAGCTCATTTCTTGTCAACAAATACTATAGTGTTTTGTTGTTTTAAGCTTACGAAAGGTTTAACGGTAAGTTTCCAAGTTAATAATTCCAAGACTCTTCTTAAGGAAAAGAATAAAGGCAAAAGATGATATGACCTTCCCAGAAATAGTTCTTTTTCTGACTGCAGAAGCAAGAGGTGTTGACTCCAGTACATTTGGAAAGTACAGAAAAGTACAAAGAATTCTAAATGGCTGGTCATCCAACTCATCAGGAAGTGTGTCTACATGTTACCACTTTACTTCGCCCCAAATTGAAGTCCTGCATACAATCTATTTTGCAATTTGTTTCGTATTGAAAATATTGCAGACATTTTCCCATTTTACGGTTGTCCTACATCACTTCAAACCTTCTGTGTCCATTCCCCACCAGCCTCCCATCCTGCCTCCTCTCCTCCCAAGTGAAAAAGCCAGCCTCACCTCCTCCTTCTCAGAAAAAAACAGAAGCCGTTGGAAAGAAGAAACTCCCTGACTTTCCTGTAACTGAAGCTTCAAACCACCCGGCAGCTACACACATGTTCTCGTGTTTCCCTCTGCCACGATAGAGAAGGCCATCTTTTGCTAGCTCATCTTGGCCCTCCCGAATCTACTTTGGGTCCCACCTTCCCCCATGTGGTCAAGATCGCCCCTAAGCTCTTGGCGGAATGATCCAGCAACCTTCCAGCCTCTTCTCCTGAAAGACTCAAATTCACCTCAAAGCCCACATTCCCAAAACAAACCCATGACTTCCCCCCAAGCCTGACGCTCATCCAATGTCCTTGCCAGGCAGCTGTAGGTGCAAGACATCCAAAAGATGGCCTCGTGCTTTTCTCTCCCTCACACATGTCTCGTCAATTACTGAATTCATTCACGTTTCTTCTCCAGAGATCTCCTGAATATGTCTACTGCCGTCCGTCGCCATCACCACCACCTCCCTGTCTCTCACCAGGGACTCTGAGCCTAACCGGTCTTCCTGCATGGCTCCCCAGACTCTTGGGATAAATCAAGTTCAAACTGGTTTCCATAGCCCTGCAAACCTGGAGGACACTCACCAGACCCTACACTGCTTCATCTCTCTGCACCCACCACACCGGCCATTTCCATGCCCAGAATCCTTCTGCTCTGGCACACTTGTTCTCCCTGTCTAGAATGTTCTTGCTCTCCTTTCTTCTAGTCAGCTCTCTCGAAGTACCTCTTTCTCAAGAAACCTTTTCTTAATCTCTCTTACCGGGCTGAATCTCTCTGTTGTTGGCTCTCACACTGCTTCTCACTCGTAACCCATGTTACACTTGCAACTTTATCCTCGACTGTGTGTTCCAGGTCTAGCCCCACTGGGCTATGAGCTCCTCAAGGGCAAGAGTTCGATCTACTCGTATCTATGTCCTCACCACTTAGCCCAGTGCCTGCCACACGCTGACGCTTAGTAAATCCTTGAGGATAGATGAGTGAGTTCAAGGTACTTCAAACTCAAAAGACCTAAGACTGCTCTCAACATCTTCCCCCCCAGATGTGGTTTTCATCCGGTGTGTCCACAATCACGGACTAGCACCGCCATTCACCCAGTTATATGGTCAGAAGCCCAGAAGGAATCTCTTATGGACTGAATTGTGTCCCCCTCAAAAAGGATGTGTTGACCCCCCTGATCTCCAGCAACCAGCACAGGGCCACACACAGCTCTCAAACAAGTGAACAAAAACCAATCCATTTGCTAAAGTACAAATAAGCCACGATGTATTTAACTGATCTTTTTTCTGGCCATGTAGACTTTTTCACCGATGTTTCACCAATATAGCAGGGCCGCAAGGCATCAGAGGATACTTTGTGCAAATATCCAATTATTTCCTGAAGACAAATCATAGCAAGGAACAGGTTGCTAGATGTTTCTGAAGCTCAACCTCATTGTGTAGAATTTCTACAAGTGGGAGAGCACTCACCAGTAGCTGCTGCCAGAGGGGGAGGGAATTAGGGAGGGAGAGAAAGACCACCATCCAAATGAACAAGGCTCTGTGGGCCTGAGAAGTTCTCTTGGCTGAGCTTGCCCTCCACCCGTTTCCTAGTCCCCCTTTCTCCGTACCCCTGCCAAGCCATCCCTGGGAAAGGCCAAGTCAGACACTCTCAAATCCCAGGGTTTCACATGATAAAGACCCCGAGAGAAAGGGGCCAAGCACTTGGGGGCTTTTTGTTCTGTCCCTTTGTTCCAGCGACTTCTTCCATCTCAAAGGATTTTCAGCAGCACCAAGAGCCTGACACTTTGCCCATCCTGGTTCTCACAGACTTCTCCAAGGAAGGACAAAGCAAAGCTGGCACAGACGACGAGGCGGGCAATCAAGGGGGACTGGGAAACAAGGAAGCCCCGCGAATCTGGCTGGCCTGGGATCTTCAGTTGCTGGAGCAACTGCAAGTTAATGAAATGGGGAGGAGACCGCCATTTTCTTCCCCCTGGCCAGTTGTCATGGATACTGGGATTTGAGATGTAAAAGGGTGAAGGGTTTGTGCTTGAAGAACAGTGCCTTTTTTCACTTGCTCCCTCCAGGTTGGAGTCTTACTGAAGGGAGGCTTGAGGAGGGGAGTGATAGGGATGCTTGCTATTCAGGTGCCCCTGTGGCCCGCAGCTCGAAAATCCATTCCCGTCTGATGCCCCGGCACAAAGGCCTAAGCATGAATGGAAATTTCCAGCCACCAAAGCCTTCCCATCTACACTGCAGGCAGGCATCTCTCTCCCTGAACATTTTCCTCTCTCAGTGTCCTGATTCTCCCAGCTTTGCTCATACATGGGGCCTAAAGGGTTTAGCTTTGGGACCTCCCCAAATCCCTGGCTCCCAGAGCCCCCAGTACTTTCCCTCCTTCCCTCCCCGACCCTTCCTCCTCCAGGACTGGGCAGGACAAATACAGCTCAGGCCCTTCTCAGACGTTGGATCCCAGCCTCTTCCCACTGAGACACTGTCAGATCCCTGGCCTGTGTCCCTGAGCCCTTCATCACCTTATGGCCAGGAGGCCACAGGCTTGAGTGATGGTGTCAGGGCTCAGCTCTGCCACCCCCCAGAAAGACTTTGGACAGCATATTTAATCTCTCTGAATCTTACTTCTGCACCCAGAAAATGCAAATTGTAACACCTACCACGTAGCCTTGGAGAGCGTGTTCTGTGAGAAAAAGGAACACCACATCCGGGCTTACATCAGGTATAGCCAAAATGATGGTGTGCCTGCCTGTCTCTTCATTCCCTCCCCGTCTACACACACAAACTCACAGACTCACACGCTCCGTTACACACCCTCAGCTTTCCCTTGCTGACCTACTGTTTAGTCTTTATCAAGCAGGAGGGAGTATAGCTGTTCGACATGAGCAACTCCATCTGTCCATCCATCCATTCGAACACTGATTTACAGAGGATCTAATGTGTGCCAAACACGGAGGTCATAAAGGGTCACCAGACAAAGCCACCGACCCCCTGTTTGTGCCTGCCAGGATGCCTGCGGCTGGAAATCAGGGCGATCCCGAGACACTCCCTTGGCCTCCGTGTACCTTCATTTCCCGATACTTGACGACACGGCCTGAAACCCAGGTCACGGCACAAGGGCTGTGTGCGTTTGGGTGACCAGGGCAAGGATGGGCTCACGGCGCTGTGCTCGCTCCGGGCTTCTGACAGGCTGCAGCTCTCCTGCTCTGGGGAGGAGCCCGGGGATTTCGGAGGGGGTCAAACTGATACCAATATCTTAAGACACACTGGGAACAAATGTCGTCAACCTTTCCAGGACATGACCTGACTTCCAAGGGTGGTTCAGTTTTTCCTCTATCCTGCACTGTGTGGGTCCTCATGTCCCACGCCTCCCCCTCAGCAGCTGGGAAATGGGGTCAGGGGCTGCGGGCGTGAAGTGGGGGGTCTGGGTCAGGTCTGACCATAATCATGTTGATGCTGCTTCCCAGGCTAGGAGACCTATGCCCCAGAGTGAAAAAGAGCTCACATACAGACCCCACCTCTCCCTAATGTTTAGTTTCCTCATCTTTAAAATGGGATAATTATATACCTGTCTCATAGGATTAGTGTGAGAACTCAAAATTCAAAAATATCCATGAGCCATTTTTGCCTGGCAAATAATAACTACTTATCAATAACGGCCTTATTTTTTATTAGAATTCCTATTACTAGCTCTGTTATGGCTCTAAGCATGCAAAAGTCATATGGATACCTCTTAGAGGAAACTAGGATGAGTCATACAAAACTGTCGCCTTGTTTGGAGTAGTGACAGTGCATGCTTTTGACGTCAATTACCATGTTCACACTATTCCAATATTACTGCAAGAAATAAAATTAAAATTATAAGCACATGTATCTGTGTTTACACTGATTTACAGTAACCACACAAACAAAATATTGAATTTTTACATTTGCATTGTCCTGCATATTTGCATGGCACACAGGATTAATTTCTCCTAAAAGAACAGAAAGGAGTACCTGGAAGCATCCATTGAATCCATAACTAGAACTCAGACTGCAACTTCAGAAATGTATCCAGACGCCCTCATCGAAAGGATTAATTCCTTAGTCAGGGAAGCTTCATCTATGAACTTAGTGGGAATTTCTCCTATATGCTTCCCTCTGTCCTGCACCGAGGCTGCCAGATACCTACCATCAAGCATGAAGCCCTTTTGCATGAAGCAAAAGGCAAATGTTCTAGACTGTTCTAGACACAGAAAATATTTGACCTGCGGGGAGCTGGAAGTTCAGCTAGGAAGGAAGAAATACCATGAAGGAGGTAGGAAGAAATTAAGCTCTCACTTGGGTAGTCCTAATGAGGAGCTGTATCATCAAGGAGGACTGTTGGAGACCGAGCTGTTGGAGAAGAAGTAAGACATGTTCAGTCTTGAAGGGTGAACAGAAGCCATTATTCCCACCCAGGAGACCACTTGAGCATTCACATTTTATGCTCAGCCAGCGCACGCTTTTCCCCAGTAGCTGAGCATAGAAGGAGACACAAAATACGTACTGATAAAATGAACCATACTTCCTAGGATTTCAGAGTGAAACAGATCTGCACGGCCACCATCTACCTGCATCCGTCTAGAGAAAATACACTTACAGCTACTGACCAACAAAGACAGAATCTGGGGGTACGTCATCCTTTAAAAAAAAAAATAAGTGCAGGGCGCCTGGGTGGCTCAGTGGGTTAAAGCCTCTGCCTTCGGCTCAGGTCATGATCCCAGGGTCCTAGGATCGAGCCCCACATTGGGCTCTCTGCTCAGCAGGAAGCCTGCTTTCTCCTCTCTTTCTGTCTGCCTCTCTGCCTACTTGTGATCTCTGTCTGTCAAATAAATAAATAAAATCTTTTAAAAAAATTAAAAAAAAAATAAGTGCAGAGATACTAGGGAACCTCTTTTAACACAGACAGAACATTTACCGTGAGCCAGCCACTGTCCTGAGCATATCCCATGGATTATCTCATTTAATCATCATTAGAACAATGACAAATAGATGGGAGAACAGAGACTCAGAAGAATGAAAAAGACAATATTATATGAGGGCAACAGGAAGAATTCGTTTTGCCAGACAAAGTGATTATTTAGGAGAGACAAAGAAATAGGCCTGGGAGAGCAGTTTGTGCTAAAGTCCTAAGGCTCCTGGTTGTGGGTCCCAGGCGACTGATAATCTGTTGGGAGGAATCAAGGTCTCAGAGCAGGTGAGCATATGCTAAGAATTCTTTCAGATTTTAAGATATAAAGTGGAAGTGGAAATGAAGCAGATAGAAGTCTCTTAAGATGGCACCACCTTCACTGTACCAAACCCACTGTCCTCTAATCCTTACAACAGGCCTGCAATGTACGGATTATTATTATTTTTTAGGTTTTTATTTATTTAAGTCATCTCTACACCCAGCGTGGGGCTCAAACTCACGAGCCCAAGATCAAGAGTCATGTGTTCTTCTGACTGGAGCGAGGCAGGTGCCCCTCGATGTAGGAATTATCCTCTCTCCTTAATGCCTTACTACCTGTCATTGGGATATTTCTAAAACTAGCACCCCAAATAACTGTAAACTATTACCCCAAATGATCCTGACACAAGGAGCTTCTAGCATCTGAGAAACGGGCTCTCTGACAGATGATGGCCGCTCTCCCCCTGCTCTACCTCCCCTTTCTCTTGACCTTTTCTGGCCTCTGCCCTTGGAGTCTCTGTGGAAAGCCCAGCCCCCGCAGGCAGCCAACCACCCCACAGGATCCCCCTAATCCCTTCTGTGCGTCTAGGTCAGTGAGGCGTTGGGGTCTAAACGATCCACCCAAGTTGACACAGAGAGAAACTGAGACTGGAGAGACTAACTGCTTCCACCAGTGCCCGGACCTTCTCGAATATCGGCTCTGCGCCCATCACGCTTCTGCTCGGCGGTGCCTCGTACCCACCGGCTGACAGCCTGAAGCGAGCCCCATGCACTGAGCACCTGACGGCAGGCTCAGCTCCCCAGGACGGGCCCCAGATTATGCTGGAACAATCAGGGCGTGTGGGGCTCAGTCCCCGGGGACCGTCCCTCAGACCCGCTCCAAAGACCTCCCGCCCCACCATTAGCTACAGAACGCCCGCTGCTGTGCGCGGTAATCCAAATTGGGTTCAAGCCCCCAGCCTCCGTGCTCCATTGTAATGCTCTATTTTTTATTCAGCGCCAGATCAGAGATCGGCTAAGACCTCGTGTTGCCAACATAAAAGAAGAAGAAAGATTCGTTAATCCCAATGAAAATGAATTCTTATTTTTTTTCCAGAAGGATAAAGAAAAAAGGAAAATACGGGGGTGTTAACATCAGCTTTTCAGAAAACAAGAAAATCCTTGCCATGGTGAGACGGTTGAAGCATGCGGCTCTGAGGGTCAAGACAAAGCGCAGTGACACACCCCTTCACCTCTCGCCCTCCTGTTTTATTATCCTGGATATTCAGACTGTTTGTCCCTGGGATACTTTTGGATGCGATAATCCCGCCAGCCTTGAAATAGTGTATCAGAGAGGAGGAGGGTCAGAGGTGGGGGAGGGTGTTCACAGAATCGAAGAGAACAAGGAGGCAGGAGTGAGCAAGAAAATCTCACCCTAAGAAATCGGATATGTCTTTTAGGGAACCCGAGTTTCAGAGCCAGAAGGGACCCTGGGGCGCCTGGGTGGATCAGGTGGTAAAGATTCTGAGCCTTGATTTCAGCTCAGGTCATGATCTCAGCGTTGTGAGTTCGAGCCCCACCATAGGGAGCCATAGGTATCTTGAAGATACCTAGTCATGGCTTCTCATTAAACACACACACATGCACACATATGTACATACAAACATAGAGACATGGGTACACACGTACCCACGTGTGTACACACGTACACACAGGTAAATACACATACACACAGATATATACACTCATATACACAAACACACACATATATACACACACATCTATGCAAACAGACATACACAAAAACATGTGACACAGACACACATACATGTATGCAGACACGCACACATACAGACACGTGCATACACCCATACACACACACACACACACACACATACACACAGCAAGTGAGGTCAACAGAAAGTAGGAATTGTCCGAGGGAACAGATGCTTCCATTTAGACCTATAGGTTAAAAGGAGCAGGGACTACAACGTGCTCATGTGTCTGGGAAGAGCCATGTGTGAATTTCAGCAACCGTCTCCTAGGAGAGAAGACCACGATGACTCCTCTGTATCCAGTCAATACTCATCACTCCTCCTTCCTCTCTGAAGCTCTCTTGTTGATCTGCCCAGTCACTTATGAACTGATAATAGTGTAGTGTAGGGGTCTGCGGACCCCTGCCTGGGGTGGTATGGCCCACAAGTGAAGAATAGTTTTCACACTTTTTAAGGATTGAAAAAAAATTTTAAGACTGATATTTCATAACACACGAAAATTATGTAAAATTCACATGTTGGCATCCACAAATAAAGTTTGCATTCGCACATGGTCTGAGGCTGCTTTCACGCTAAGTCAAATAGATGCGGTGGGCACAGCATGGTCTGCAAAGCCTAGAACATCAACTGTCTGGCCCTTTACTGAAGAAAGGCTGCCAACCCCTCGTGGCAAGAGGAAGCCTTGGACAGCGTGCATTGGGAGCTCTACAAGGTCCTCCACTTTACCCACATGAATACTGAAGCACTCCAGCCCAGGGTCACCACTTAGGGGCTGTGTGACCTGGAATAATTTACGAGCATCTCTTTGCTTTGAGTCCCTCATCTGCAAAATGGAGATCATGTTTATTGAAACAGTATCATTGAAACCTAACGGTCTATCTGCTGAGGTCACCCTGCCCTCTGAGATTTAAATAACATTGGTTCAAGTTCAACCCCATGTCCTGGCAAAGTCACATGTCCTTTGTCAATATTCTCAAAGCCTTGCGTCCTCTTGGTCACTTTGGCTTAAAATTCCAACTCTTTCCAAACTCTGATCTCACTCATCTTCCCTTTCCTCGACTGGTCTCTCTGCTTTGAGCCAAGACTTTGTAATTCAGCTAGCTCTCCCTTAAAACAATGTCACAGGAGGCACTGTATGAGAAGCAGATGTCATTATTGGTTTGGGGCCATGGGAAGCAGATGACATCGCTAAAACCCAAATAATTTAAAAACAAACACCCAACTTCTCTCATTTCCATAGTCTCATGACTGGCCCGCCACACCAGCAATTTCCCAGTGGCAACCTTCTCTGTAGGTTCTGGCCTTCTGCCATGCCAACCCACCTGTCCATATGTACCCATCCCTCCTTGCAATTCCCCTCACATCTCCCTGCTTCTCTATTTTCTGGAGTCCTTCATCCTCAAGATACCCCCAGGAGCTCAATCTTCACTTCCACATTATGCAGGACAATCTAGCTCACCACCCTGATGCTTACAGTTCCAAGGTCATAGACTCCATGTTTTCTCTAAACGAAAGGCCACTTGCTATGTGTCTTGCCCTTAGGCCCCCAGAACAACTGGCAGAGCCTCGCACATACTTTCTCCTTGCCCCCGCAACATCTAAATGCATATTCAGCATCCCGCTGATAAAAATTATATAACCCCCTTGCCCTTAGAAGACAGAAGAACTATTATCGGCAGGTTTGGGGTTGACTTGCTTTTTTATTTCCGTTAAAGTACACAAAGTATCTATTGGGCTGCTTGACATATAAAAAGCACCAAGAAATGTTGTTCTTTCCATGACTTCCTTTGTTAAAAAAAAAAAAATACAGCCAAGTACCATAATATGGAACAATATATACCTCCCCTGGGGATCGCCAACACATCCCTGCCCACAGTGGAATTCTCTATCTGGAGCATGCGTGGGGGTGAGGGGATAGGACTGGGTTGAGAAACACTACCTAGAACAAGGTGAAAAAGATTTCTTTCTCTCCACCATGTAAATGTACCAGGAACTGAATAAAAGTCACCAGAGGAGACGCCTTTTGGGATTTCTATAGGCTTTTCCTTGACAGCCAGGAAGGGTTGTAAGACTTCGTATCTACTATACCTATTAGTGTGTAACAAAATATCCTCACGACATAGCAATTAAAATAAAAACATTTTGTACCTCTCACATCTTTCTGAGGGTCAGAAATTTAGAAAGGCTTAGCTGGGCCGTTTGGTCGTCAGATCTCTTGTGAGGTGACCATGAGGACGTTCACGTGGGTAGCAATTATCTGAAGGCCTGACTGGGGCTGGAGGCTTCACTTCCAAGGTGGCCGTTGGTGAGAGGCCTCAGCTCCTCACACATGCCTCTCCAGAGGGCTGCTGATGACATGGCTTCCCCTGGTGTGGCTGATCCAAGAGAAAGAGAGAGAGCCAAAAACAAAACTGCAGCACCTAATGACCTAATGTCGGAATGACGTGCCATCCCCCTTGCCACATAGACCAACCCTGGTACAATGTGGGAGGACACTACACAAGGAGGAGAAATGGACTGGCTACTGGCCCTTGGAGCTCTGCAGACCCTCCTGGGTGTTCCAACACATTTCCCTTTCTTACTTAAGCTAGTTTGCAAGTTTGACTCGAAACAAAGATAGGCTGGAATGAGGCAGAATTCTGAGGCGAATGCCCTGTGTTTCTACCACAGAGAAAGAGAGAAGAAGAAATCCTTTCCACGTAATTGTTGGGAACCTAACACTACAAATCAAAAGCAAAATGAAACAAAACAATGAGCAGCGTGGATAAGGGTTACTTTGCTATAACAAGTGATCCAAAAACTTAGTAGCTTAAAATAATCATTTTCTCTTGCTCACACTTTTGTGGAACTGAGGGGAAGCTCAGCCGGGCAGTCCTCATCTGAGGTCCCATGCTGTGGCAGCCACACATGTGCAGGAGTTGCGATCATGTGACCTTGGCCCAGCTACACGAGGCTGGGCATGCAAGGTGGCTCACTCACGGGGCTGGCTGTCCAGGCAGGCTGTCCACTGGGCGCTCAGCCGTGGCATTCAGACAAAGCCCTTAAACATGGCCACTCCAGCATGGCCACCTCAGATAGCTGGACTTCCTATATGGTCCCCGTTTCCCCCAGAGCAAGCGTCCCAAGAACCAAGTAGAAGCTGCTTCGCCTTTTCCGACCTAACCTCCAAAGTGGTACAGCATCACTTTTACTGTACCGTGTTGATTAAACCAGTCATTAGAGTCAGCCCAGATTCAGAAAGAGGAAGCATAAACCCCATCTCTCAGTGGGAAGCCTGGGTATGGCCAGAGACAACTGATTATCCCAAACACAGGACCTAGCCATGTCAAGCTCTGAGGGGAGAAATAATACGGACCACATAAGAGTGACAGGGAGGCAATGTTTACACAGCAATGTCTGCAATAGCCAAACTATGGAAAGAGCCCAGATGTCCAACGACAGATGAATGGATAAAGAAGAGGTGGCATACACACACACACACACACACACACACACACACACGGGGGGGGAATATTATGCAGCCATCAAAAACATGAAATCTTGCCATTTGCAATGACATGGATGGAACTAGAGGGTATTATGCTGAGCGAAATAAGTCAATCAGAGAAAGACAATTATATGATCTCTCTGATACATGGAATTTGAGAAAGCTTTTGTACAGGCTTCAAATTTAGTTCTCCTTTGAATATTCACTGGTTCATGAAAAGTGGTCTAGAAAACCATCCAAAGATTCATTTTACTACAAAAAGGAACAGACTTTCTGGGGTCTGAAGGGATTTGTACTTGAAGATACACCAGTTAGCAGGGGGTCGTGTTGGGCATTCTGCAGACAGAATTGTTTGCAAACAGAGGACCAAAGAAGAAGAGAAGAAACAAAACAAAACAAAACAAAACAAAACCAGAGAGGGAAACAAACCATAAGGGACTCTTAATCATAGGAAACAAACTTGAGGTTTGCTGGAGGGGGGGGCGTGGAAGGATGGGGTGACTTGGTGATGGGCATTAAGGAGGGCACGGATGTAATGAGTGCTGGGTGTTATATGAGACTGATGAATCACAGAACTGTATCCCTGAAACCAATAATACATTATAAGTTAATTGAATTTAAATTTTTAAAATGTTAAAAAAAAAAAAGAAGAAGAAGAAGAATGACAGGGAAGCATCTTCCCAGTCAGAATGTATATATCCTTGAGTAGAAGAAACGGTCCCTTTGGTCCAGGACATCTCTCCTGGAAAACTATAGCCAGCCATCAACCAAACCACATTTATCAGGAAACATGTTTAGATTCAAATAACAGAAAACTCAAGTCGAACTGCCATAAACAACAGAGAAATTTACTGACACGTATACCTAGAAGTTCCAAAAGAATAGTGATCTTTACAGTTGGCTTAAGTCAGAGGCTCTGCACACATTTTCCAACCCTTCTCTGTCCTGCCCCTCTTTCATCTGAGTGGGACAGAAAGCAAAACGCTGCTGGTCTGACCCCCATTCATGCATGACTATTTCCAGAGGGGAAAAGAGTGGGCTGCTTCTAGACACTGTCCTGAGAGACTACAGATGAATGCATTTTTCAAACGTGCATAGCTAGCTCCTCACCACATTTTATTTGACCAAACTGAGTTATATGACTAACACTAGCCGATCGCTGGGGACAGGAATGGACTGACTCTTAAACCAACCAGTCTCACCCCTAACCCCTACAAGTGGGATGACCTCCCGTGCATGAAGGGAGGATACCTGAACAAAATCAGGATTTTTTTTTTTTTTTAGAGCTGAGGAAGCAGGAAACAGATACCAGGGAAATAATCAACAATGTCTGCTCTACTACAGAAAACGAAATCCTAAAACATTAAAATCAAGTATAACCTGGCTTTTGCTGCCTTTTTTTCTCCACATACAAATACAGAATCAGTTCTCTGGAAGTGAGTCCCTGAATCATTCTGGGCTTCTCCAGACAGCCATTCCCCTGGGTTATAGACAAGTGCAGAGTCACCGGTAACATCTGTAGCTTTCTCCTGCTGGGCTCCAGGGGCCGGCCACTCACTACCACCGGCTCTGCCAAGGAACTCTGCGCCTGCCAGGTATATCCACCTGCCTCCAGAGCCCATGGTCAGTGGATAGTAGCAACCCAGGGAGAATGTTCTACTGTCTGTTGGGAAGACAGTAAAGCAATTCTGCTTGGCCCCAGGGGAGCATCAGGATTTGTTAAAAGAGCTAACTTTCATATTTGAATTGTCACATCCCTTAATCCACATCCTATAATGTCCATAGAACACAATTATTATTCCCTGCAGATCTTAGCCAGGAGGTAATGTCAGTAACAAAGTCTTGTAAGTTGGGGCTCAGAATTGCCTCCTTCTGAATTTTAATAACCAAGGTTCTTTTTCTAATTGCATTTGTCATTTCTGACTGCCTCTTCCTTTAAGGTCAGTTCTCCCCTAGGAGACCCTCAACCCTCTTGCAACCTCTAATGGACGGACTCACCAGCTTGCCAGGCATCCCAGGCATCCATGGACCCCAGTGGACCAGCTTCATCTTGAGCGGGGACTCCCAACTTGATATCCAGCCAAGCACATTCACTGAGGGCAATCTCTTCTCTCCTCACCCCTCTGTTTGCAATCTGTGATCCAGTCAGATGGATCTGTGATTCCATCCACGGGGACACAGAACGCCATCCTCGTACATATTTGCCACCTCACAGGTCCCAAACATCTGAATTTCTCAAACACTGCTGTCTTTATTAGAACTCTCTGTGCCAACCTAACTCTTTCAACCTTGCAAATTCCTGAACACCCATTAAGATATGAGATTCAGCTCTGTACCTTCCAAGACCGACAGGAGAAAGAGACCTGCAGTGTTTATAAAATTCAAGGCAGTAACTCTCGGAGCATTCATATTGAAAGATATCAAGAGTCAAAGGGGAAAAAAAAAGTATTGCCCTCAGGTCTATTCTAGAACAGGGTTCCTGGGCATTCAGGACACCAACACCAGAAGGCGTCTGCCAATTAGAGTCAAAAGGCAACCTTTCTGCGTCTCTTCCCATCCTCAAGGCCCTTCTACGGCTTGGGCTGACCAACCCAGCAACCACTCCTGGGCTGCAAGGCAGTATCTCCCCTGGCTCAGGATGCGGAACCAGATTTAGAGTATCTCTCAGATGAATTGGGGTTTTGTTCCTTCCAACCTGTGTTGAAATTTACAAGACTAAAACAAAGGCACTCAGTTTGCCCTGATCTTGGCTTTGCCCAGGACACTAATTACCCAACAACAGCACACGTAGGAGACAGTGGCCAACTCTGATTAAGGAGCCCCACGGGAAGTCACTGAGAACAATCTTTTCTTTTTCTTCCAAAGTTGCCTTTGTCTCTATCCCCAGCGGCCACTCTGCCTCCTGTGCTGCTGGGCATGTGTAGCTATAACTGAGTGGCTGGGCGGACCCCATGCTAGAACAGAAGCCCTCCATGCACTGGGTCCCTGCCAGAGGCTGGGTCTGGGCAAGATTCTCTTTGTGCATGAGCGCTGGTCCTCCAACAATTCTGCAAAGTGGAAAGATGAAGCATCAGGAGGCCAGAGCCACAAAAGCAGAGAGAAACTAAGCTAGATTATAACCCAATTCTGTCTCAAAAGCCATGACCCCTGCTTCCAGAATAAACTAGAAAGTGTGGTTCTTCCCAAATCCCAGACTTGTGGCCTTTTACAACTGGAAGGGACCCTTCTAATAACCATCATGCTCGGCCACGGCCCAAGACCATCAGTGAACTCGACAAGAAAACACATCTGATAGGTAACTGGCTTGAACCTAGAACCCAGGTCTCAAAGTTTGGGCGTCAGCACTCTTCGCTTTCCCATCTCCTTGCTCCCCCATCATGTTGTAGCCTTCCCAAGGCACTCTCATCACTGACTGCTGAATGGACTGATGTACGCTGAACAAGCAGAGTTCATTAATTCTACCATCTCAGTAAATGCAACTGAAAACAAGTATCAATTTTCCAGTTGCAGAAGGAAGAATCTGTAAGTAAGTGTCGGCAGGGGGGGGCATTTGTAAGATCCTGTGCATGGAGGAAAAATAGCCATCTGCCCCCCTCCCAGCTAGAGGAACTCTAGACCCTAACCTACTCACACTGACTAGAAGGCACTCAACCCTGTGCTGCTGGATTTAAGGAGGCTCGCATGCCCAACGCCTTGCCACCATGTAGT
Source organism: Mellivora capensis (assembly GCA_004024625.1). Lineage (NCBI taxonomy): Eukaryota > Metazoa > Chordata > Mammalia > Carnivora > Mustelidae > Mellivora > Mellivora capensis. Next base: position 4,480 of record PISX010013745.1, on the reverse strand, counting down.
CGGGTGCCTTCCAGCATGCTCGTCATCATCCCAGCACCGTGGTGAGCTGGGGTCTGACGCAGCAAACTCAGGTGTATAGAAACACACCTAAGAGCCTTGTGATAGGAGGGAAAAGCCCTGGAGGAAAGACCAAAACCACAATAAAATACACCAGCACGAGCCCCCTTCCCCAACCTGCGCCAGTCAGGTTGAATCAGATGAAATTCAGGCAGCAAGCCAGACCAAGTGGACTTTGCCTGTGCAATCCTCCCCTGTTGCTCTGCGCAGGAAGGGGCAGCCCGGGCCCCACACAAGCAGATTTGCTCTCAACAGATATTTCTCCTCTGCAAGTGATACACAATGGGGAGGTCGGCAAGGTGGCTTTGAGCAGAGAAGTCTGTTTCCAAGACCAATACAAAGAATTCAAACCCTCCGTATCAAAAGCAGGAAGTGTCCAGGTTGAACCTTATTGAACTCTCCCAGAGAATACATGTGGGATAAATAATGCCAGACAGACTCCTCTTTTTAATCCGTTGAGGGCAAGAGAAGTGACAAAGGCCTTAAAAGACAGTAAGAAATACTAAATTTAAACATCAGTCATAATGGAACGCATGACCAAGGTTAAATCAGCTCATTACATCAGAGCACGAGCTCCCACATGGCGGCTTCACCCACCCCATGAGCGTCCCAGCACTGGCACTCCCTCACGTTGTTGCTGGAAGAAGGTTCTAGAACATTCAGTGTTTAAGGCACTGTGGTCACTATTCAAAGCGTCCTCCTTGTTTGTCCCACTTAAGTCTCGTGACAACTCTGGGTGGTAGTTAGACCTGTTACATGCATACAGGCACACACACATATACATGCACACCTCATACACACACACACACACGCTGCACAGAAACAGAGGCGTGACATGCCCACCATCACCCAATGGTAAACAGGAAAGTTGGGATCTGAACCCAGGAAGTCTGATGTGACATCCTGTGGGGAGACATTTGTCATTCATGTAAATGTCCACCCCGGTGCCTGACACTGAGTGAGCCCTCCTCAGGAGCCTTCGGATTCAGTACTGTTCTCATAGGTCTCGACATTGGGAATCACTGCCAAGCAAGGCCTCTCTGCTCATTTGGTGGGGACACGGAGGGCAGGGCTGTCCAGAGACCAACGGACCCACCCGATGGCCACTTTGGGCCCTGTCCATCCGTCAGATGCAGAGTCACGGCCCCTCAAGCATCTGAAACCGGGCGGACACAGCACGTGGAATGTAGGGGGCCAACCAGAGCCACAGAGATGATCTTTAAAGGCTGAACTCAAGCTTGCAAACTTCACCTTAAAAAATCAAGCGAGTCTACCCAAAACATTGACCCCATGTGTCCCGGGGAGCATGACACATCTTCTGATGCTCAGATTTGACGAGTGGCCTCCCTGCCAGCCATCAGCTGGGCCCTCCCACAGACTCTCCCTTCCTGAAAATCCGTTGGACCTCAGCTGGTGGCAATGGCTTAGCCACGCCCGGGCCGCTGTCTGTGCCTTTTGTCCCCCTGGGTAGGCTCAGATGGTTTCCAGCGATGATTCAGCCCTGGCGAGAAGAGCATACCGTGCATGCCCGTCACAGCTGCTGCCTCTCACCGCGCACCACCACCCACACGGGCTTACACAATAGGCGTGTCGCACCAGGAGGCCCAGGTGCCTACCAGGACTGTTTATCAGCCGTGTTATAAAAACCCATGGGAACCTGGCTTTCCTGCCAGCCCGCTAGGCCTGGTTCCTGCTCTGCCTGACTTTCTGACTGAATGTCACAGCTGGGCTTTACAAGGAGAATTTCTAAATCCACACGACTGCAGAAATACACAAGTGTGGCAATCTTCACCTCCTTTCACTCATTCCTTAACAGGAATATTCCTTCCTCAGGAGGTACCGAAAATAGAGAGGAACACCAAGACACAGGAAACTATTCATGATCATTCCTCCTGGACTTACGCGCCCCTGGCCCCTGGAGTCACGACCTCAGCTCAGAACCCTCCGTGTAAGATGAGAGGCAACTTGGACGTGTGAACACCTGAGAGGCAGCCCAAGGTTCAGGACTCAGACCCCGGGAAGGCGTGTCTCAAGAGAAGGGCCTAGGCCAGACCTTCCACTTACGTGATAAAAGAGAACCCGCTCAGTCTTGCAGAACCCATGACTCTCCCTGAAAATGAGCAAGCATCTTGCCTGGCTCTCTCTCAGGAGAAGCAACAAGGACCAACCCCACCAGCCAACAGGACCCGAACTTTCTCTGGTATCCCTCATGCTTATCCCATTTGCTGTTACTAATCTTCACGACAGCCCTGGAGATGGGCTGAAAGTTTACGACTGATCTAAACCACGACAACTCTTCCCTTTTAGGATAATGAGGGCTAGGCCCCTGATGAGCACTTTTGCACAGAACTTCAATTTTTTCACTAAGCAATAACTGAAGTTTAGTGAGAGATGTCTGTGTATTGCCAAATTTTTAAAAAATGAAGTTTTTTTTGAAAATTGAAGTTTAAAAGTATATTCACCATCACTGACCTCTACCTCTGAAACTAGCAATACATTATATGTTAATTCATTGAATTTAAATTTTTTTAAAAAAGAAAAGAGAGAACTATATTCACCGTTCCTTCATTTTTTTTTTTTGAAAAGTCTATGTGGAATTGTACAAAGCACCAACCTGAAAGCCTGCCCACCCAGAGATGTTCGCCTGAGTTCTATTTGGATGGCTGGATTCCAGCTGATTCTTATTTTCTTCTTATTGTTTATCTGTATTTTCTACCAAGACATGGGTTCTACTCTGAAAAAAGGGAAGGGGTGAAGTTTGTTCTGTGGGTTTCCAGGGGCCAGGACGGAGGTGTGGAGATAGCCATGAGTGGTTTGGCTCATTTCCACCAACAGAACTGCAGAATGGTGGGATGGCAAGAAGGGAGCCCACTTCCAGAAGAAGTGGCCAGTCGGAAAGCGGGCATCCACCTTGGGGATATTTTAGAATCCTGCCAAGGAGAAACCCAGTGGAGTTCTCAGCTCCAGAGCCTCTCTGTAAAAGCTCGAGAACCCCGTTTTTTAAAAGTTTTTTTTTAATGTTTATCTTTTAAAGATGAAATTGTTGAGGCATGATGTTGGTGATGTGGGAAAGGAGGGGTGGATAGGGAAAAGGGAAGAAGCAAGAGGGAGGGAGCGGGGAGGAGATCCCTGTGGGGCTCCCTCTGCATCCTGGTACCCCCAGGGAACTCCACTGAGCACCTAGGGTGGCAGGAAGCCCAGTTGAAAAGCAGGAAAATTTAGGCCAGTGGTAAATGTTTCTCGACCCCTCTTTGTTCCCAGTTGGTCCAGATTTTTGAGAAGAGCTGATGCTCTGTTGTTTAGAAGGCCTGTCCATAATTCAGGGGGTGTCCTTCCCATGAAAGACAGTGATCATGGATGCATTTGCATATGGACAAATTCGTTGTTCATAATTGCTTCTAAAATAATATTTGCTATGTACAAAGTCTGTGCAACACCATTCAAGAAAAACTTCAAAATAACCTTTAATCTCCCTAACTCAAAATAGCCATCGTCATTATATCAGGTATATGTCCTTCCATCCATTTTATAATTCATTTATTTTCATAAAATCAAGCACATGATTCATTCATCTTTACATTCCCAATATGAGATTATGGACACTTATCATCTCAGTAAATATTTTTCTGAAGCTATAATATTTCCATCTAGTCTTAATATGTATTTCTTTGATTTCTGGAACTTTTTTTCCTTGTGCATACTCAATATTTTGATTTTTTTCTATTATTGAATTATCTTTTAATATAATTTGACCATTTCTATATTTAAAAGGGAGTTAGGGTTTTTTTCTCATTTATTGTGGCCTTATCAATTTTATTGCAAGTATTTTTTTCAGCTTGGTGTTAACTTTTTAATTTGGTTTTGATCTTCGGACAATTAGCTTTTAATTTACAAGCATTACATCTATGAACAATTGTGTTTATGATTGTTTCCCTTCTCTCATACCTTCAAATTCTTCTGAGTGCCTTAAAAATTAAACATTTATTTCTCCCTCTTCCACTAGTTTTTACTTCATTTCTTTACCTTTAACTTTTTTTTATTGTTTGACTTGGTGGGTTTTTTTAATTTTTTTTATTAACATATAATGTATTATTAGCCCCAGGGGTACAGGTCTGTGAATTGCCACGTTTACATACTTCACAGCACTCACCATAGCACATACCCTCCCCAGTGTCCCTAACCCCACCACCCTCTCTTTACCCCCCTCCCCCTGGCAACCCTCAGTTTCTTTAGTGAGATTAAGAGTCTCTTATGGTTTGTCTCCCTCCCTATCCCATCTTGTTTCATTTATTCTTTTCCGACCCCCCAAACCCCCCACGTTGCCTCTCAACTTCCTCATACCAGGGAGATCATATGATAATTGTCTTTCTCTGATTGACTTATTTCGCTAAGCATGATACCCTCTAGTTCCATCCACATCATT
>PISX010013744.1:0-55555 GCA_004024625.1 Mellivora capensis | reverse complement strand
GGAAGAGATTATGCTGAGTGAAATAAGTCAAGCAGAGAGAGTCAATTATCATATGGTTTCACTTATTTGCGGAGCATAACAAATAACACGGAGGACATGGGGAGATGGAGAGGAGAAGGGAGTTGAGGGAAATTGGAGGGGGAGATGAACCATGAGAGACTATGGGCTCTGAAAAACAACCTGAGGGTTTTGAAGGGGCAGGGGGTGGGAGGTTGGGGGAGCCAGGTGGTGGGTATTATGGAGGACACAAATTGCATGCAGCACTGGGTGTGGTGCAAAAACTATGAATTCTGTTACGCTGAAAAGAAATTTAAAAAATATTAAAATTAAAAAAATGGATGCTATAATTGATTTGCCCTTGAACAATATTTCTTGAACTTTCATGTTCTTCCAAATCATTTTCATAGCTTATTAAACTGTAGACTGATCTAGCAGGATTGGAGGAGAGGGGTGGGTTTTTTTCTTTTTTTTCTTAAGACTTTATTTGTCCATTTGAGAGGGAAAGAGATAGAAAGAGCATGAGACTGGGGAAGGTCAGAGGGAGAAGCAGACTACCTGCTGAGCAGGGAGCCTGATGCAGGACTCAAACCTGGGACTCCAGGATCATTACTCAAGCCCAGGGCAGTCACCTAACCATCTGAGCCACCCAGGCACCCCAAGGGGTGGGGTTTGAGAGGCTAATTTATAATGTGATGCTGAAGGTGCTGCTCTGGGGCTATGCTTTGGTGACAAAAACCCGAGTCTTTGCCCTGATAACTTAGTGAGTCTTGATTTGGGGATGTTAGGAACCTCTTTTGAAATCTGATAAATCCTTAGGGCTCTCCCCAGGAAAAACAAAAATAAAACCAAAAACGTGCATGGATACACCTAAGCACACAACTTCAGGGAGGCCATTCATTCAACGAATACCCATTTTTCTCGGTGCTGGTGATAGAGCGAAGGGCAAGATCAACAAGTTCCCCACGTCCCGGAGCTTTCACTGTGGTGTATGGGGACAAATCACCTCCACGTAAATAAAGAAGGCCTGTCAGGTAGTGATAAGTGACAAGGGGGTGTGCCAGGGTCACATGATGGATGGACCGAGGAGGAGGACAAGAACAGCTGTGTGAAACCCATCTCTCTGGGCGAGGGCCGGTCTGTGGAGTGAAACCTTCCCCAGCAATCAGCTCTGGAGGGCCTAATGTAGAAATGAGCTTTGGGGCGCCTGGGTGGTTCAGTGGGTTAAAGCTTTTGCCTTTGGCTCAGGTCATGATCCCAGGGTCCTGGGATCGAGCCCCACATCGGGCTCTCTGCTCAGCAGGGAGCCTGCTTCCTCCTCTCTCTCTGCCTGCTTCTCTGTGATCTCCGTCTGTCAAATAAATAAATAAAATCTTAAAAAAAAAAAAAAGAAATGAGCTTTGCATTTTCAAAAGACAGAGCAGCTTATATGGCAGGCTCAGAGCAAGCAGGGAGAGAGTGACTGGAGGGGCCTCGGGGCCAGATCCTGCAAGGCCTTGTAGGTCACAGCAAGGGAGCTGCTTCCACCCCATCCACCGCCCAAGCCGGTTTTTAGACCTTAAAGGAGGCATAGGCTCTATTTTAAGAACTGCAGATCGAGAACTAATTTAGGAACGAGAGCAGAAAATGTCATTTGGGGGGCGCCTGGGTGGCTCAGTGGGTTAGACTCCTGCCTTCGGCTCCGGTCGTGGTCTCAGGGGGGACCTGTCTGCTCAGCGGGGAGCCTGCTTCTCTCTCTCTCTGCCTACTTGTGATCTTTCTGTCAAATAAATAAATAAAATCTTAAAAAAAAGAAAGAAAAGAAAATGTCATTTGGGCATTAAAGGCTCAGAGAATACACCTGAAAATCCAGATGAAGGAGGTGAGCCTGCTCAGGACAGAGCCCTTCTCCGGACCCCCAGTACCTGCAAGGTCTGGAGTGTGCCTCCAGGGACAAATGCTTGCAAGTTATTGTAAGTTTAAATTCCAATCTGCAAGCAAAACATTCATTTGCATCCTATCTCTGCCCGCTACAGAAATCTAGGACATCCCAGGCCTGCCTGGGATGTGCTCAGATGGCTTGACATCTCTTTTCTTTGCTTCTCCACCTTCCAGTAGCCAATAATGGCTTGGTGTGAATACCAGCCTTAGCTTGCTAAGTTGTTGTGATGGCTTGGTTGAGGATCTCTTCCATGTTTCACTCTGCTCCGGGAGCAAGGGTGGGGGCCCTTGGACATGGGGTGGCAATCCCTGTTTCTCTTAAATGCCTCTTAAGTGGCAGTTGTCTTCTAGCTCTCCTGTGCTGAGGGCTGGCTTGAGACCGGCACAGTCTGTAAAACGGCTGCCTGATCAGGATTAAGAAGATTTAATCAATGCTTTAGTTTTCCCAGAGACCCTCTTAGGCGCCTAGCTTATAAGGAAGGAAAAAAGCACGGGCAACCTGCTTTCGGAAATGACTTCTCATTCATCTTTTCCTTGAAGGGAAACAGGAAATGAGGAATTTAAAAATCTCAATTCTGGCGCACCTCGGTGTTCATTTGGCTAAGCGGCTGCCTTCAGCTCAGGTCATGATCACAGGGTCCTGTGTTCGAGTCCTGCATGGGGCTCCTTGCTCAGCGGGGAGCCTGCTTCTCCCTCTGCTTGTGCTCTCTCTGTCTCTCTCTCTCTCTCAAATGAATAAATAAAACAATATCTTAAAAAAAAAGTAGTTCTGGACTTTAGAGGCTGTAGTATCTTTAGCTATAATGAAGATATTGAATTAAACAAGCTTCTAAATCTGGGCCAGCTGTATAAAAGATTGTCCTCTAAAAATAACACACACATAATCACATCCCACCCCCAAATAAAACCTTTTATGAAAAAAAAATACTGTAAATATATTTTTGCTTTACCATTTTATCCCTAGTTTTGTACAAAATTATTTTGTAAGTTGAATGCTTGTCCCTCATCTTGTGAGGTGACGGCACACTGCGGGAACGGGGGAGGAGGAGGTTCTGCTCTGAAATCTTGTCATCAGCCAAGTCTGACAGGGCATCCTGACAGGGACCTCTATTCTAGAAACAATGGTGGGGGGGGGGGGTTGTGAATCTTATGAAAGAGAAACCACCATCGGTAAAGCCATTTTAGCTGTGGTATATTGCCCTAGCAGGGAATTGTGGAAAGAACTATGAGAACTTTAAATCATTTAAAGCCATTTTTGGGGCTCCATTTTCATATTCTTTCCACTTAGGAGCTATTTCTATTTCTCTGGCCCGAGCTCGAGAAGATTACAATGCCCCAGACTGCAGGTTCATTAATGTTAAAAAAGGACAGCAGATTTACATTTACTCAAAGCTGGTGCAAGAAAATGGAGCTGGAGAATTCTGGGCTGGCAGTGTAAGATGAGATCCTTTCAAATATACACAAATATAGCCCCAAACACTAGAAAAAGCAGCAACCTATTGTCTGTCTCTCCTCACAGAAAGTAAATCCTTGCAGCCAGGGAATTTTTTTTATTCACGGCTATATCTCTTATGCCTGGAACAGTGCTCAGGAAATATTTGTTGACTAGATGGGAGCTGGATATTGGCACTTCAAGTTTGGTGATTTCTAGCAGTGCTCTTCTTTCCATGGGAAAGATTCCCAGAAGCAGGGAGAAGGGCGGTAACAAGAGCCTCTAGCTTTCTCCTGTCTCTGCCCAGGAGTATTTTGAGACCGAATTTCAAATGTCCCAGAGGGTTAAAAAAAAAAAAAAATGGTTCCATTCTTTCCAACTCACCTATGTCCTCCTTTCCACATTTGCTAGGGTCTAGATATGGTCATGGCTCATGTGTTCCAAACCATATCTGCCTCAGGACAGACGCGACTTCTGGAAATTCTACCATGGGTGATTTGTAAACTTAAGTGTCCTTGATTTATCTAGTCTATAAATCCACATGTTTTCTAATCGGATTTGTTTCAAGGAACATTCTGTGTCCTAAGGATAGGGATCTCTCATCTTCAGCAGATTCCTCTAGTTAGAACCTCTTTGCTCCTAAGTGGAAAGAATATGAAAATGGAGCCCCAAAAATGTCTTTAAATGATTTAAAGTTCTCATAGTTCTTTCCATAATTCCCTGCTAGGGCAATATACCACAGCTAAAATGGCTTTACCGATGGTGGACTGTTTGGGATATCATTTGTGTATTAATAAAAAAAAAAAAAAGAAAAAGACATCGAGTTTGGGTCTCTTTGGAAAACCAGATGGAAATTAGCCCCTGGATCCCAGGAGCTGTTAGGAAAGCAGAGGAAGGAACGGTGGGCACCTTCCCATTGGCCGGGGGGACTCACCCAGATGTCTGGCTTCCACATAAAAGATAGGAACCACTGCAGTCAGCTTCCACTTCCAGTTAAAGGACGACAGCAAAAACAGCCAAAAAAGGAAGATGGCCAGACTATTATTATTTTCCCTCCCAGGTCTTGTGGCCATATGTGCCGTGCATGGAATATTTATGGACAGACTTGCTTCCAAGAAGCTCTGTGCAGATGACGAGTGCATGTGTAAGGACATTTTTTTATGCCTTTTATTATCTTTCTATTGTTGAATTGAAAAAAAAATCCACTAACAGCTGAACATCTAATTGGGCTTTAAGTGAATCTTCTCTAACGTGTATGTCGCTAGCTCTGTTTCTCATGGTCTGTACCTTTGCTGTCTTACTACGGAGAATTCACTTAGTTAAGATTCTCAGCTTTCAGACCTTGGCTATATTACTCTTCTTGAACTGAATGGGAAGTATAAACTGGGAATTACTGGTCTCTCTGATTTCCTAGTTTTCTGATATGCCTGGCCTTTTCACTGTTAGAAAATCGAGGAGACTGGGGGCGCCTGGGTGGCTCAGTTGGTTAAGCATCCGACTCTTGGTTTTGCCTTGGGTCATGATCTCAGGGTCATGGGATTGAGCCCCGAGTCAGGCTCTATGCTCAGCGGGGAATCTGCTTCTCTCTCTCTCTCCCTTTCCCACAATTCCTCCTCCCCATGAGTTCTCTCTCTCTCTCTCTCTCTTTCAAATACACAAATCTGGAAGAAAGGAAGAAAGGAGCGAACGAACAAACGAACAAAATCCAGGAGACTAAAATGCAGTCATTTCAATGTTTCTTTTCTTCCAGACACTATTTCTCTGGCCCGAGCTCGAGAAGATTACAATGCCCCAGACTGCAGGTTCATTAATGTTAAAAAGGGACAGCAGATTTACATTTACTTAAAGCTGGTGCAAGAAAATGGAGCTGGAGAATTCTGGGCTGGCAGTGTAAGATGAGATCCTTTCAAATATACACACATCTTAACATAGGTTGCTCTTAATGTTTTCTCTCTGATCTACCTCCAATATATTTCAATGTCTGGAACAAGCTCTTAAGAACAATGGAGATGCAAGTGTCGAAATTCACACATATTTGCTTTTGTTAATTTTGAAGAAAAAAAGGAAATTTCATAACAAAACCAAATGTAGGTTTATGTGATGTGCTGTCAACACCTAGTCAACCATGTGGGGGCTTGAACATCCCAACGAGCTTGAACCTTACTCAAAAATGTTTGCACGGATTTGCCAAGGAAAAGGCATGCGTGTTGGCAGTCAGGCTCCACTTCAATATTTTAAAGGAAACTAACACTCTCTTCAGTTCCAGAGAATTTGCTTTCTTCAGTGAAAACCGGCAGGGGGTGGACCCTAGGGAGGGATGAAGCCGAGCTGGTTTCCTGTTCTCATCTGCAGTCCCACAGACAGACTCTCAAGGAATGAACGATTAAATCTTAGATTCACTCAAGTATCTATACATTCAAATTTTTAACTGAGAAAGACCAGTTCTTTAAAATAAAAGTATCTATTTTGTTCTTAAGAAACGTAATGACTGAGAAACAAACTGAGGGTTTTGAAGGGGTGGGGGGGTGGGGGGCTGGGTGAGCCTGGTGCTGGGTATTAAGGAGGGCACCTATTGCATGGAGCACTGGGTGTGGTGCATAAACAATGAATTTTGGAACACTGAAACGAAATTAAATAACATTTAAGAAAGGAAAAAAGAAAAAAAGAAAATTACTGACTTTGTTTATGGGTTCCAAAAAGATTTTGGTGGCTCACAAGATTGCATGAAATAAAGGAATGCTCAGTGAGACCAGGAAGACGGGGCACAGAGGAACAGAGATACACTTTCTGTGGGTTGACTCAGTGGCTGTGATTGAGCTTCAGAGTTGGATCTGAGGCGCCTGGAACCTAGAATGAAAAAGCGAGACATTGCAATTCTGTAATTCTCATTCACAGCAAATGCGAGCCCAGAGGGTTTCTAGAAGTGGACCTCCATCCGCAGTCCCCTGACTGTTACTCTTCTGGGCACTCAGGTTTATGGAGGTGACCATGAGGACGAGATGGGCACCCTGGGCTATTTTCCCAGCAGCTTGGTCGAGGAGCAACATGTGTACCAAGAAGCCACCAAGGAAGTCCCCACCACGGTAAGTGTCTCAGAGTAGGCCAGAGAAGGACTCAGATCCTGGGCTAATACAGGCAAGTGTTAAAAATGCATCATATCAGGTGCCTGCATGGCTCAGTGGGTTAAGCCGCTGCCTTCGGCTCAGGTCATGATCTCAGGGTCCTGGGATCGAGCCCCACGTCAGGCTCTCTGCTCAAGCGGGGAGCCTGCTTCCCCCCTCTCTCTGCCTGCCTCTCTGCCTACTTGTGATCTCTGTCTGTCAAATAAATAAATAAAATATTTTAAAATATGCATCATGTCGGGGCACCTGTGTGGCTTAGTGGATTAAGCCTCTGCTTTCGGTTCAGGTCATGATCTCAGGGTCCTGGGATCGAGCCCCACGTCGGGCTCTCTGCTCCGCAGGGAGCCTGCTTCTCTCTCTCTCTCTGCCTGCCTCTCTGCCTATTTGTGATCTCTCTCTCTGTCAAATAAGTAAATAAAATTAAAAAAAAAAAAGCTTTAAAAAATGCATCATGTCACTTACAAGACTTACTGAACAAACCCCCTACTTGCTGTGGAGGCTTCCCCGAGGACAGGGCGGTTTGGGCGAGCATTTACACCTATTCCCACTGTTGAAAGGTTACTGAACCCACCCCCTTTCATTTTTAGATACAAGTTATCCTAGAAAATAAAGAAATGCATTTGTTTTCTGGTCCTTGTCTGCTCAGTTCAACCTTTTTTTTTTTTCTTTTGCCTTTTTTCCCCAGGATATTGACTTCTTCTGTGAGTAAGAATTAGACCCGCAAATAAAAAGGAAACACCAAAAAATAAAAACAGTGAAATAACAACAACAACAAAAATATGTATCCCTAATTCCTGACTTTTGTTTCAAGGCTTTTTTATCCTTACAGGAGGGCTGGGTCTTGGGGGCCAGTGGTGGTAGATGAAGGAGTAAATTCTGTTCAGTTCTCTGCTGACCTGGTCTTCCCACCACCTGGAGGGCAGGGTGATGTTTGGCTCAAGGGGGAGAACTGAAAGCAGAAATTCTTTTTCAGCCTAGAGAATCCTCTCTTACACAGGAATGCATACAGAAGACAGTTCATTTGTATTACTTCTTCACTGTAATTCTTGCCAGTTCTTCGGCTCCTTATACAAACTTGGTAGGTGACAGGTCTTACTTTGGACATGCTGTTTTCTAATTATTTGTCTTACTGGCCATTGGGAGTGTTATAATGTACCCAAAGGGACCATATACTCAAGGAATATGCCAGGATTATTGTTACTTTTAATATTTGATGCCTTTAAGATGTGAAACTGGTGCGAATGGACGAGCTGTTTGGACTCATAGATATTGGACTCTGCCTCTTTCTCTTTACTTTTAAGTAAGTATGTGTGTCTGTAATAAGGGAGGAGAAGCTTATGAAATATTTGTAATGGGATTTATAAAGGGGACTTTGTAAGTGCTGTTACTGCAAACATTCGAGCTTCCAATCAAGAGACGGGGGGAAAAGTCTGTGGGTTATTTTTCTACTTCTCTTCCAACTTCGAATTTCCTCTTCCTGTGCAAAGCCCCTGAGTCAAGGATGATGTGGGAAGAAATCTGGTGAGGGGGACTGGTGGTCCCAATGGACGTACAAGTTTCTCTACATTTAATTGGAAATTTACTTTGATTGTTCATTCCTAGTATAATTCTTTTGATGTAGTCATGAGTCTGTTTACATGTAATTAAAATGCCTGTACTCAAAAAACCTGACAATTTCTGACTTAAAAATTGTTTTAAAGCATTTTTCACCTGGGGGCGTCAAAAGTCTAGAAGGAGCTTGGAAATTAGGTTGGTTCCTCAGTTTTCTGTGACTGTTCATCCACCAGGATGAGAAGGAGAGCATTTAGGACAAGATGGAGACTGGGACTCCAGGGTCATTTTTCTAGCTGTGTCCACTATGATTGGGGTGAATATATTTTTGCCAAATTCTGATGAGGTTCCATTATGTGGAATGGTACCCCAAAAGAGCCCCCGAAACCCAAACCCATCAGTCCACTGCCTCTGTCTTACTGCATGCCATAAAATGTTTCAGGCAGCAACTAGGATGGTCGACACAATTTAAGATAAGAAGCATTTATCCTCTGTTTCTATCTTCCTCTCACTTTCTGGCTCCCCCGTTTCAGGTACCCTATTATCCCTCAAGACACCCAGCATCCCTATGACACCCTTCGTCTGCCAAAGTCCCCATCTGTCTGGCCTCATGCTTCCAGCTTTCCTCCCCAAGAGCAGGGCTTTGGGCTACTGTCTCTCCTGGCCACATCGGCCTCCCCTTCACCAGAACCAATCTCACCCAAGACTTTTGGGGTCCCTGATTGGTTTCCATCTTCTCGGGGCTGAGTTGCATCACCAGAATGGAAGTACCTGTAGGGAGTTTAAAACACCAGCTAGCCCCTCAGATGGCAAAGGGCCATCCCTGGCCCAGCAGCTGCATGGGGCTCACTTGGGTGCTGGATAAGAAAGCAGAACCCACTGAAGATTTTCTGAATCACAATCTGCATTTTTTCACAAGACCCCCAGATTTGAGATTCATGGATGCATGGGAGGGAAAGAGAAACCACCTTCTACCCTCCTTGCGTCTCTGGCTGGGCCTAGGAATTAAACTGACATAGAGAGATTACCAGGAGGAAAGCGGGTGTGTTTAATTTCATGTTTTTACATGGAGATCGGAACCTTCAAAGGGAAAATGAAGACCCAAAGAAGCCGTTAGAGTCACGTACTTATATACCTTTTTCGACAACGAACAACAAATTGTGGGATGTGACAAGACAAAGTGGCTTGGGCACAGGGCAGTAAATCGTGGGACATTGAGAGAAGCGGAAGATAAGGGTGATGGCAGAGGGTTCATTTGTATGGGAGCCTTCCAGTGCTGACTCCCAGGGCCTTGGGATAAGAACGTCCCCTTCCCAGCACACCGGGGGCACCTTCCTTGTAGGAAATTTTATGGCCTGTTTTTAGGTGGAAAGGAGGTAGATCAGAGCACCTCCTGTGTCTGCACTTTCTCTCCCACCTTCAGCTCAAAATAATCAATACACCAGAGGGCATCTTCTGGGGTAGCCTGTTCTGAATCCCTTGGACATTAAAGGTTATAAGCAACACTCATTTTAGTTCTCTCCTCTCCTCTGACACATAAAGAAATAAATGAAAAAAATGAGAGCAACTGGGAGTTGAAGCAGCTCTCCCAAGATTGAACAGGCAGGATTTCCACATTCCTAAACCAGGACCCTCATGCCCACCCCATGTTGTAGACACTGGCTTAGTGTCTACAGACCTCTACCTTCGAGAAAAGGGGGCCAAGGGGTGGAGAAGTGAGAGTCTGGAGGACAGTGAGGCCTCTTGGGAAATCTTCCTTCCTTCCCACTACGACCAAGGGTATCTTCTGCCTCTAAGAGGTTCTCAGTTATGGACGTTGTGCTTTGCAACCTCAGGAGCTCCTGAGAAATCTGGAACCGAGCTCTGGGAGGCCATGGGGAGACTGGGAAAGAGGTAGACCACTCCAGATGGGTAGGGGGCCATTTCCTGAAGTGAGGGACTTACACATGAGGCTTGTCGTGGGCGGCTGCAAGACGAGTGGGGGACCTCTACCGACTCTTTGTGTCCAGCTCGAGGGTCAACTGGTGGTCACGTCCTCTCCATGACCTCCCCCAACAGACATGAAAGAAAACAAAAAACCCCAAACAACTAGGTCTAGGGATCCCTGAGGGAACTCCAGCTTGTAGGTTTCCTCTATACTCCCAAGCCAAGGCTAGGTGTGTGTATCTGTGTAGCATTTCATTTTTCCATATAGTTGTACTGTTTCCTCTGGGGAGAAAACCAAGGGTTTCACCATCCCTTATGTATCTACAATGGAATATTCCTCAGCCATATAGGAGAATGAAATCTCGACATTTGCAACCACACAGATGGGAGTATTAGGCTAAGTGAAGTAAGTCAGTCAGAGAAAGATAAACACCCTATGCTTTCATGCCTTTGGAATTTACAAAACAAAAAACAAAGAAAGAAAGAGACAGACTCTTTTTTTTTTTTTTTTAACTCTTTCTTCAAAAAACAGACTCTTAACTATAGGGGACAAACTGGCGGTTGCCGGGGGTAGGCAGGTGGCGGGCTGGGTGGAAATAGGTGAGGGGATCAAAACTACGTGATGGGCATTGAGTCTGTCTGGAATTGTTGAATCGCTCTACTGTGCCCCTGAAACTAATAATAATCATAATAATGATAAAAAGGAGTTTCCTCATCCCTGACCTCACAGAACCTGGGAAACGATACAGGACGGTGGATTCAGGAGCCAATTTAGGGCAAATGGTGAGACTTGGCCTCGAGCAGAGCCATTCAAAGGGGCTACCAGGGCTAGACGAGAAAAGCCCTGAAACTCATCCGAGGTGAGAACAGTCAGGGCAGGGAAGACCCGACAGGCAATAAAATGAAATGAAATCTTGTTTAAGGGAACTGTGTAATTGGTGGCTCAGAGAAGTCGGGTGAGCCCAGAGCCCAGGGCAGCAGGGAACAAGGCAGGCTGTCCGTTTCTTTCAGAGCTGTTGTTCCCTATGTGTGCACGCTTGAATAAGGTTCTGACCTTGCTGTACCTCCTTTTTCTTGGCTATCGATGGGGTTCACATCATCTTCCTTGCTGGGTTGTTGCAAGGCTTAAATGTCATATGGGGTGTGAAATAGAAGACGGGGGCCCCTGAGAGTGGGATCCCTAAGTGGCAGCCAGTATTATCTGACCCGAGAGGGTCAAAGGGAGAGTGACCTTCCCTCAAGGAGCTGTGCAGTTATCTACCAGAGGCTTTGTGGATAAGAAATTGTAATTTCCCATTCAGACCATCTGGGATTTCTAAGCCAAAGAGATCTCCAGATTGCATGCTTTTTGTGTGTGTGTGTGTGGTTTCATTTATCAAAAAAACAAAAACAAAACAAAACCTGAAAACACCTGAAATTACCTGAAAGAGTTCCAAGTCGTTCCACTGGCAATCTGGCGACATGGTGTGGCGTGTATGAGTGTAATTTTGAAGTCCCAATTCTGGCCACATCCCTTCATTAACAGCCCTTCATTCCTAATGGGAGGGTCATTTACATCTCACTGGGGGCCACCACACCTTATAAGAATCAATATACTAGGTTCTCTATATATTTGTTTATCTCTGAGACGTACAGCCCGATGGATGTTAGCACAGAAATTAATCATATTCAGGCTTGGCAAAGTTGGGTCATCTCATTTGCGTCTAGCCATCCCAGCAAGGGTGTGAATAACAACACCTCTCGGGAAAGCAGCCTTGGAAGGGGTGCATCCCACCTCGGATTTTCACAGCTTGATGGCACTCGCTCCGACTGCAGGGGTGAGTACGGTTCCTCTGTTCTCCTGATGCTGGAAGTTCACATCTCCAGCCAGACATTTCGACCCTCACTCAGAAGAGAGCCTTGTACAAGACCTGAAGCACATGGCGTGAGTAAGAGAGAAGAGATCCATGGACCACACCAGGCACCCACCCGAGACTCTATTCCTTCTCTAAAAAAGTACACACGGGGGGCGCCTGAGTGGCTCAGTGGGTTAAGCCTCTGCCTTTTGCTCAGGTCATGATCTCAGGGTCCTGGAATCAAGCCCCTCATCGGGTTCTCTGCTCAGTGGGGAGCCTGCTTCCCCCTCTCCCTCTCTGCCTGCCTCTCTGCCTGCTTGTGATCTCTCTCTCTGTCAAATAAATAAATAAAATATAAAAAAAAAGTACACACGGGTGTGGAATGCATGCTAGTGAGCCCAAACGGATGGCTACAGTAGTGGTTTCTTTAATGTACGTATTCATTATTTTTTTGGTGTGGGGGAGGAGCAGAGGGAGAGAGAGAGGGAGACTTCTGAGCAGGCTCCATGTGCTGGGTGTGGAGCCCCAGGCGGGGCTTGATTTCACACCCTGAGATCACCACCTGAGCAGAAATGGAGAGTCAGTTGCCCAACTGACTGAGCCATGCAGGTGCCCCAGAGTATATGATTTCTTACTGGCTACACCTTTGTGATGTTAAATAATCCTGTAATAAATACTAGTGATTTTTATAGTTCCACGTAATCTGAATGGGTTACATTTGGCGGGTTCCCCATGTCACGTGGAAGCCAGTGGAGTAACTGTAATGTGTGTTGTTGTAGCCCAGAGACCCCCTGGGCCTCTCACTGGTCACGTGGCCTGATGGCTCAGTCTTCTCTTGTTTGTGTGGCCATGTTCATGAAGCTCTCGCCTCCGATGTAACTCATCTATGCATGGGAATAAGAATACCTTTGAGGATAATAATAACTAACTTTGGAAGGTAACTATGAGGATTAAATTAAATGAGATATAGAACGTAAAATCACCCAGCACTGTACCCAGTACACAGTATACAATGCGTGTGTGATAAATGGTAGTAAAATGAACTTCAAGATGAGAGGTTTTTCAAGCATTTTTGAAACTTTTGAAGAACTGTTCTTTCTTTCTTTCTTTCTTTCTTTCTTTCTTTTTTCTTAAGTGAATCAAAAGTATATCTTTAGCATCTTTTCTTTCTGGAATATTTTGTGTTTTTTCCATGGCTTTCTGGAAGTTGTACACAGGGCATACTACAAATACTTATCATGAAGATATGAACAAACACGCACACGTACGCACATGTGAAACTTGACCAATGCTGTATGTGATGTCTGGGACGGCACAGGTCCCCTGCCATCATTATTAGGGGAATGTCTCTGGTGCTCTGTCAAAGAGACATTGAAGAAACACCTGGAAGGACAGAGCCCCGGCCCTCTCCAACTTCCAGCCCTTCCTTCCCACATCCTCCTCTATTCTCAGAGAATTTGCAAATGGCAACGGGCCATGGGATTCTCTGTGCTATCTGGTGCCCAGCCAAGAGCGACTTGACTTGACTGCAGATACGCCTTCTGAGTGTTTGTGATGGCGACATCTGCTTGGAATGACTAATAAATAAGTGGCCAGGGGTCCTTTTGAGTAAAATCCTTTTAGTCCTGCAGAAACGAGGAACATTGCCCTAATTATCGAGTCTATAGATCTGAAGGACACCTCGTTTTTGGAGTACAAGCTTTTGGATTCCTTCCCTTGGCCACTTCCCAGGAGCAAACACCAGCAAATGGCAAGAAAGGACAACTGAAGGCAGGCCTCTGATTACCTCAGGAAAAGTGCTGAGAACTCCTCCCTGCAAGTCAGGCAGCATATTCCTGCTAATAGGAATTCTTTTTGTTAAAAGCCATACATCTTTTTCAAGAGGCAAGTCGTTGGGAATGCTACTTCTTCTTTCTGGAAACCTGTAAGAGAGACCATCAGAATCCCCAGCAGATACTAAGTAAGATTGGAAACCCATCCTTTTCACCCCCAACCCTGAACTTCTAAGACCCTTTCCTAACCAAGCCTAGCAAGGTTTTTCAGACTTGCTATGGGGACATGGAGTAAGTGGGGTGATGGTTGGGATGTCAGGCTTCAAGTCAACTTGACCAGAAACATCCAAGTTGCTGGGGCCCGTGCCCCAACAGCTTTTGTGAAGACAGTTGATGTGAAAAATTTTTGAGTCACAGGTGACTTAGTTCATTGTTTGTAGCGTGACTAAATTCAGCTGTTTGTTTTTTTTTTGTGCAGACAAATTTTAGAAAACCCTAGCAGATGTCATAAGCCTCAGAGAAAGAGAAGTCAAAATGGAGCTGCCTTTAGCCTCCCCCACTCCTGACCCTAGATAAATGGGGGCATTTATTGCCTCTCGTGTTTATTGGCTGAGGAGATGCCCGTGCCCTTCCGGATCTGATTTAATACAGGGAAATATTAAATGCCTTCGTGTAGTATTTAAACAAATCTCTGGGGGAAGTGGGTATTTCAGCTCCGAGTGGAGAGAAGAAATAAAAGCGAGCACCAGGAAGAAAATCTCATTTCTTCAACCATCCGCCTCATCTGTCTGAAATGGTGAGGGGGGAAAAAGCCAGAGAGAAATTACACAAGCTAATACTATTCCATGTCCTATCCTTGAAACCCGATTTTGCGGACTGTAAAGGCCTTCCCGTGTTACAGTGTCTGACCGCGTCACCTGCAAATACCACCATAGATCAGTAATTTAATCGGGAAAAACGACATATCGATCCCCACACTTTCGAGAAGCCGCCCTCTAACCCATCATTAACAAAGACAGAGAATGCTCCCAAGCTGTGATTTAAATATTTTTCTAAATGGAAATGACTTTTCTGTCACATGTGAGCAATTGTTTTAATCACTTCTTCGCCAAGCAGACGCTGCGCTCAAGTGACTGTGTTTGGGAGGCAGAGATGAGGCCCTGTTACTAATACGTCACCCACAGTCCCTGCCTCTCCTCTTTTCTTGCCCTCCCTCCCCCTTTTCCTCTTTCCTTCAGCAGGGGAATTTATCCTGGCCAAAAGCTTCCGTGGAGTTGGCGATGTTAATCCCTTTGACGAATTCTGTCCAACTGTGGGGGCTGGGGTGGGGGGACCCCATGTGGGCTTTGAGATTTCTACAAACCAAAGGCAGAAAGCCTGAGGTGTTGTCCCTGGCTGTCCACCTCCCCACCTGGCAGGACCCCAGTCATTCAGGAGTTAGTTCACTTCTCTCCCCATCCTCTTGTGGCAAAATGATTTAAGGCTCTTTTTTCCTCCCTGCTCCTAGATCTTTCTTTGAGCCTCCTGTTACTACTAATGCCGCACATGGATTAGCGCACAAAACTTGAGCCTTGACTCCCAGGGGCCATAAGTAGACACACAGGTTTGGGCGCCAGCCTCAATCAGGCCACAAAGGACAGTAGGCGGATAAGGGAGGGTGGGTGGGCTGGATAGTCTGTCCTGCAGGAGAAGGTGACTCTAGGTGAGATGTGTCCCCCAGTCCCACTGTTGCCTGAAGCAGGCAGGTAAGAATGCCCTATACTCCAGTGTCTTGCATGAGGTTCCCCAGAAGCACAGTCTGACGTGATTTGTGTACAGTGATTCATGGAAACGTGGCTTCCAGGGAAACAGGCAAGGGAGAAGGGAGGCAGGATAGGGAATGAGCTCAACAAGGATGCAACCTCCAGCAAGTCCCTGCAGTGTCCAGCTCCTGCCTGATCCCACCACAGCCTCGGAGGGCAGTAGGGTGCACCTCCAAGGCTGTCTGGACCTGTCAAGAAAGCTGAGCTTTCTTCTGGACCATCGTCCATTAAGGCTTGTGGTGGGGCTAATCCAGCCTCAAGATTTCCTCCTTGGTCATCTTTCACGGACCCTGAAACGTTCTGATGTGCAAGTTGGCTGTAGTGGGAACTTTGGTGGGACCAGGGTGACACCCAGTGGTGATCGTGGGATATGGCACACAAAGAGACATTTCCAGACTTGAGTCAGCAACCCCTGGTTGAGCATACTATGTAACATTCAGAATCCTCAGGGTCAGGGCCACCTCCTTGCGCGGGGGGGGGGGGGGGGGGGGGGGGGGGGGGGGGGGGGGGGGGGGGGGGGGGAGACGACGACTCGCCAACCCCACCTCTTCCTTCCAACACGCAGAGTCTTAAAATCTGCATGTCACATGGCATAGAAAGGGGTAGTAATACACCTTTACAGCTGACCTTACAATAAATTCAACTGATCTGAAAATTCACACATTAGGGGAAGCTGGCATTTGACTTTCAGACCTGTTTCGTATGTCTCTTTGCAGAGCTTATAGACTGTTTTAGTTGATTTAATTCATTAATAGAACAGCAGCAACAGAGCCTTGAGCTGGGACCTCAGACGCTCCTCTAGGAAACAATTAGCACAACTCCCAGCCGCCTCTAGGGGCGCCATGGAGCGGCTGAAAGATATTCCAAATCATTCACTTACAAAGCGTGAGAGCAAGGAACTGCCCCTGGACCACCTGACTTCAAGCTCAGAAGCTGTCCAGGACACCATGCCGAAATACAAGTTAGAAAAAAAAATGGTTTCTACTTCATCTAACAGAGTAATTCTCTACTAGTGGTAACCTCATACCGCTCCCCCTACTGGAGACATTTGGCAATGTTTAGGAACATATTCCGCAACACCCCCCCCCCCCGCCCCGCCCTTGGTGGATGAAGGGGCAGAAGGAGAGGGAGTGAGAGAAATAATCTTAAGTAGGTTCCACATCCAGGGCAGAGCCCAATGTGGGTTCGATCTCAGGACCCTGAGATAATGACTTGAGCCAAAATCAAGAGTCATACTCTTAACGGACTGAGTCATCCAGGGGCCCAAGACATTTTTGACTGTTAGGACAGGAGAGGGAGAGCACTACTGGGAAAGAGCGGGTAGAGGCCAGTGGTGTTGCTAAACAGGCTAGGCTAGCTAGCTAAATATGCTCCAGAGTGCCCCCAACCAAGAATGATCTTGATCTAAAAGTCAGTAATGTCCGGGTGGAGAAAGCCTACTACTATAAGGGGTGTTATTAATCAGCGGGGGAATTGTGTATGAGTGACAAATGCTAGCAAGGCCTAAGCAATTATCTGGCTACGTTTTCGTTTTTGTTTTTTTCTTTTTCTTTTTAATAATTTTTTTTAAAGTAATCTCTGCCCTCAATGTGGGGCTCAAACTCATGACGCTGAGATCAAGAGTCACAGGTTCTACGGACTGAGCCAGCCAGGTGCCCTGTTTTCTGAATTGTAACGGACTGTTAGAGCTGGGTTATCCTGACGCACAGACACCACACCTTCTGGAGCAACAACAGCATGGAGAGAACCTCCATTTTGCAATCAGCTTGTTACAAATGAGCAGCAGCAATTCCCTTTCTATAATTTGACACACGGGCCTTTTGCTTCATGCTCTAGCTGTTCATGGCCTCGCTCCTGGTGTAACATTTCACCAAATGCCCTTGCTCAGCTCCAGGAAGGCTCAGGGCTAGTGAAGGACTGACACATGATGAGAACTGAAGGCTATTTTGCATTTCTTTCTACAGCCCTTTCAGTCTCCTCTAGGAGATTGCTTAATTGCTTTTCAAACAGCTATCATGTCCTCCTAGCTTTACAGCTTCTTCCAGAAGATGATTACAATGTCCCATTATTTTTCAAACAAAAATAGTGCTTCCTTACCCCTCAATAATGCATGCACTGTCAATTTCAATAGCATCAGCTGTCTTTACCCAACATGAATCTCTTCCCTTTTATTCCCCTCCTTTGCCATTGTCATCCTGTTTAACCTTTCTTGGGAGAGCTTCCTAAGAACACAGATATATTTATGGAGTATCTGTACATTTGTGGATACAATTAAAGGGGAGCAGAATATATCACCCCAAAACGTGCCACTTGGCATATCAATTATTTTGAATTAAAGTTACTTAAGAAAGAGCCAGTGCAAGAAGGACACTCTGACTCTCCTCTGTCCCCTGGGAAGCAGGAAATAAATTCCCCATGGGAAGGATACCCTCCCTGCACCTGGAGGGGAGGAGGCATCCTGGTCATCAGAGATAGAGAATTCAGGGCAGGGAAGTCTGCATAAACAAACTGGCTATGGCTTCCCTAAATAGCTACCCCTAAACCCAAATCCCTTGGTTTTGTCAATTTTTCACAAGTTATTTTTTCTTTGTCTAAAAGGCAAAAGCTGCCAGCTTTGGTCACTTCTCTGAGTCCCACACCCCAATGAGTTCCTATGTGTACGAAATTAAATCTGTTTTTCTCTTCTTAATCTGATTTACGACAATTCAGTTATTACACCAGCCAAAGAACCTAGAAGGTAGGAATGGAAATGTTTTCCTCCCCCACACCATTAAAATTTAAACGCCGTGTGTTGAGCCTAAGGTTGACATATCTCATTCCTTGGAGCAAGAATTTACTTAAACATTAATAACTATATGTGTGATGTACTTCTCAGTGCACACTTGAGTTCCGAGAAGGGGTTTTTTTTAAAAGAGATATGTGATTGGAGATCTAAAGCCTAATTGGAAATGTGTTACTTTACCTCACACCCGAAGCCTAAAAGAATGTAGATTTTGAAAGGAAGCCTGAATTTAACCCTTGCTTGTTATGGCTTACAACCTTGAATGGAGCTTGTGAGATCTTTTTTTGGGGTGGGGGGTAGGGGAGGTTGCTAATGAATTTAAGTTTAAAAGAAAGAAAACATTCCTGCCCCTCTCTTCAAAACCTCCTGCCCTCATGTGACATAGTATTGCTTTTTTTTTTTTTTTGTATTACATTATTACATTTTTCAAAATGGACATTCTGAGCAACAGGAAGGTATACGATGGCTAAAAATACACATGAGGGGTTGGAATCTGGGTTTGGGTGCTCCAGATCCCACATTCCTGAGGCTCCTGACAAGGAAAGGACACCTACAAGGTGAAAGAACCCAGTGAGTTGTGAAATACCAGTTGTGAATTAACGTTAGGCATGCACCAGAAGATGTCTCCATCTCCTGATTTAGGGCTTCTGGGGCATAGGCTGGGTGGAGAGTGTGGCTCAGAATGGTAGGTCTGCATAAGGTTTCCTGGTTCCTGCTGCCCTGAGTCTCAGTCACCTGGGGTCTGTGGCACAGGCTGTAGGTAGACACAGGACAAATAGCGGATCCCTCTCCAGTATCGATGGTGAAGATATCACAGTAGAGAGGAAGAAGAGCAGATGCTCTTGACACCTGGTCCAGGATAATTTCATCTCTGCCTAATGGCCTTTATAGTCCCTGGAGTTTGCTCTTGCCTTTCTTTTTTCCTTTTTCTTTTCTTTTCTTTTCTTTTCTTTCTGTCTTTCTGTCTTTCTGTCTTTTTTTTTTTTTTTTAAGAGTTTGCTTATTTATTTGTCAGAGAGAGAGAGAGAGCACAAGCGAGAGGAGCGGCAGGCAGAGGGAGAAGTGGGCTCTGTGCTAGCAAGGAGCCAGATGCAGGACTCGATCCCAGGACCCTGGGATCATGACCTGAGTTGAAGGCAGACATTTAACCGACTGAGTGACCCAGGTGTCCCTGCTTTCCCCTTTCAAGGCAATCTGGAAGTACCAGGGGATTAACACCTCCTGGGAGGAGCCCATAGCCAATGATTGACAGGGATTGGTGTATAATATATCAGGACCCCCATCCTTGGAGGGGTTAACTCTTAGGTGCGTACAGTACCCTGTCTCCCAGACGTGCCAAGTGAACCTAGTTCCAGGTGCCCACAGGGATGGCGTTCTTGATAGAACCCCCTCTGTGGCTGTCTTGTCTTCCCCACCTCCCTTCCCCATGCCCCCACTCTGATCTCTGGAATCATCTCCCCAAGGAATTATTTCTGCACATATGCTTGTTGCAGCGTCTGTTTCTAAACCAAGACAAAACATATGTCCAGTTCTATCCTGAGCAGGCAGGCCCTGTGCCAGGAAGCTAGACACAAAGCAGAAGGTGGAAAGAAGGCCTGGCATGCAGAGGTCAGCAGGGGACCAAGCTGGTCTGTATGCCCAAACCCATTGGTCCCCATCCACTCGCAGAACATGGCTCACTGAGTGTCCTGGGGTCTGACCCATATGATTTGTAATTCCTTCCTCATTGGGGAGGAGATGGTGGGAGGCAGAGTGGTCTAAAGTTTGAGATTTCCCTCAGGTTCCTATCCCACCCCACCCCTGGGAAAAAAAGAGAAAAGCCCCCACCCACCAAATTCCCTTCGCTGCCACCTCTCAGATTTATCCCTGGCTGTTCCCATGTCCATGTGGCACACATTCCAGGCTGCCCATGCTCAGAACAACCCACAAGCTCGCCTCCCTGCAGAAGGGCAGACTATATTATTCGCCTCTAGTCCATATTCAAAGCTGGGTAAGCCATTCCCAGCCACCCCTCCTCACTTCCGGATTCATTCTGCTAGGACTTAACTATTCAAACAAAACAGTTCTTCAATTCTTCCACTTCCTGGTATGAACACGACTCGGAGCTCTCAAAAACTTGTAGTGCAGGCTTTCTGGTGTATTATATTAAAAGGTAAGATTATGCTCGAAGCAAAGGTTAGGCAAACATTTGCTGAACGACTCAGTTCTCAACAGGCTGGGAACATTTCCTCAAGTTAGAAGCTGAGTAAAATGGCTGCTGGGTTAAGAAAGGTCTTTACTTAAAGGTCAAACCAAAATATAATGGGAAAGATAAAAACAGTTGGAAACAGGCTTTTTTTTTTTTTTTAAGGGAGACTGGTTCTAAGTGGGGATTTGTTTCTGCTTTCAAAGTCTCGAAAGTTCACGGTTTTAGAAACACAATTATTCTCTGAGACAAATATGTAATTGAAGGAGTGCTGTGAGACTGGGCTCAAATTTAAACAGGAGGGAAATTATGAAGCACTTGGAGCACTTTCCAGCATGACCCAACCCAGTGCTCTGCTCCTTCACGGCGCCTGCTCCCCACGTGCTCTGTCCAAATTGCCAGGCCCAGAGTCCCATTTCCCAAAGGGAAAGGTGGATTGAGGACTAGAGTGGCTATTTTTTTTTTTTTTAAGAGAATGAGAGAGAGAATATGAGCGGTGGGGAGAGGGGCAGCCGGAGAGGGGTAGAGAGAACTTTAAGCGGGCTCCACGCTGACACAGCCCAAATCAAGAGCCTGACGCTCAACGGACTGAGCCACCCAAGTGCCCCTAGAGTATCTATTCTTGAACCTGTTATGGGCCAGATACTTGACCTTGCACGGGTGCAACTAATGCAATGTCCTTTTGCCAGAGGAAGGCTGGCAGGTTGCTGGGGAGAACACCCAGGTTTGGGAAGCTCCCCAATTGTCTTAAAGCCCCACATGCAGGAGACGGCCAGTACCTGGGACAGGCTCCGGGCCATGCATGCTTATTTCATAATCATTATTATTTCATTATTTCATAATCATAATTTCATATCAATCAATTATTTCATAATCATAAATCGCCATCTAAGCAGCCGAGAGTTGGGTTACTTGCAGCTCAATGAATTCCTAAAGGATAAGCTTGCTATTGCTGGGACCATGTCACGTGTGTGGCCCACGCTCAGTTATCCGAGCAACAACTAGGGCATGTGGTCTAAACGAAGGAGACTGAGAAGGCTTGATTAGAGGAAAGAACCATAAAGAGCAGAATCTTAGAAAAAGTAAGTACTTCAGGGTAGTCTGAGAAGGATAATTTGAATTTCTTCATTTTGGAAAAAAAAGAAGAGAGAGAGAAGAGATCCATAATATGTACTCAGAGGATCAAATGGTTATTAGGGAGAAAACTTAGGAAACTGCTGAGTGGTAATATTTCTAACCCAAGTTAATAACTTGCTGGAAACCCAAGAGGAAGGCATTTCGTCTTAGCTTTGCCATTAAGCACAAAGCCAAAGCTCTCAGAACGTGATTTATAGCCCTCAGAGTTCTGTGGATTTCATTATAAAGTACTAAATAAAACCTGGCACCTCACAAGGTGTTCCATAGCCTGAGATATGGAGAGATAAGGGGCTTTGCCAAGGTCAGACTATAGGCAGCAGGGAGCCCACAGATAGGAGTTAGTTAAAGAAGAAACACAACACAACACGCGCGCACGCACACACGCACACACACACACACACACGATATGGGTAGTTGGTATGAACACTGTCTGAATCTCATGCCTGCTGTGGCAGATTGTAATTTCCAAAGATGGTCCCATCACCATGTTCTTCTTATAATGGACATAGGCCCTCTCTCAACAAGAGGCGGAGGGAGACTGTCTCCCTAGCTTTACACCTGCTGGGCCTGTGACTGTGATTGAGGGGGAGGTTATAAAGGGCAATGAAATTTTCACTGGCCCTCCTGGGATCCTTGACCTGGGGATCCTGCAGCCAGCCACATGGGAAGGCCACTGTTGATGTTCTGGCCCCAAACCTAGCCAACCGTCTGCCTTGACCAGCCATCATCAGTATCAGCAGACGTGGGAGTGAGCAAGGCTTCAGAGGATCCCAGCTGTGAGCCTTTGAGCAGTTCCAGTGGAACCATGTGGTGTGGAGAGGAGCCGTCCCCATCGAGATCATCCCAAACCGCAGGTTCCCTGGCAAAAAATGTTATTTTAGGGGCGCCTGGGTGGTTCAGTGGATTAAAGCCTCTGCCTTCAACTCGGGTCGTGATCCCAGGGTCCTGGGATCGAGCCCCGCATCAGACTCTCTGCTCGGTAGGGAGCCTGCGTCCTCCTCTCTCTCTGCCTGTCTCTCTGCCTACTTGTGATGTCTGTCTGTCAAATAAATAAATAAAATCTTTAAAAAAATGTTATTTTAAAACACTAAGATTAGGAGTGGTTGGCTAGGCCTTGGAGTGTACTGCTAACAAGAGTGGCTCAGATATCATGACAGAACATACCCTAAGGCAGAGTCTACCAACTCATTAGCTGACCCAAGGGGGAACAGGAAGGCACAGCTCTGGGTCTTCACAAAGCCTCAATCTGACATGAGGCCTGACTTTGTGGGGACGACTGGCAGAAATACTGCCCGTGGTTCTGGCCCTGACCTTTACATGGCCCTGGTTTTACTTTCCCTGTTGGTGGCTTTGTTGAGAAACAATTCAAGATAAAAGCTAAGGGATAATTAATTGACAGAGACCACCAGTGGATTCCCCAACTGTGTTTTCTCCTTCTTCCTTTAGTAGTAAGTTCCTGAAGTTGAGCAGCACATAGACCACTCAGAGTAAAGACTCCCACCGCAGGTGCATGTGATGTGCCACACCAGGTCTCCATGGTCCAGCCAGTCTTGCTGCCACTGTGGACACGGTCCACGCACCCGTTTTCTTCATTGTCTTCTCCTCTCTGCCATATTCATTTTTCTCTACTTCTTTCTTAATGGAAAGAAAAATGCACATAACCTAAAACTCACCATCTTAACTGTTTTTAAGTGTATAATTTAGAGTGTTTAGCACATTCACAATGTTGTACAATCATAATTATGATCTAATTTTGGAGCGTATCACACACAAAGGAATCCCTGTACCAGTGAAGCAGTGGTTTCCATTCTGCCCTGCCTGCCCCTAGCTTTTCGCAAACATGACTCTGCTTTCTGTCTCTGTGGGTTTGCCTATTCTGGACATTTTCTATCAGTGGAATTACGTAATATGTGGCATTTTGCTGTTTGGATTTTTCACTTAATTTAGCACAATATTTTCAGGGTTTGTCCGTGTTTTAGCATACACTGGTATTTTATTTATTTTTTGTGTGTGTGCTGTGTAGTATTCTATTGTATGGAGATAAACCACATTTTATTTATCTGTTGATTAGTTAATGGACATTAAATTTGTTTCCTCTTTGGGGCTTATATGAATATTCAAGTAGAAGTTTTTGTGGGGACATATGCTTTCATTTCTCTTGGGTCTAATCATAGGTCTTATAACTATACTATGTGTAGCTTTTTGACAACAGTGTATGTGCTTTTCACAGTGGCTGTACCATTTTACTTTCTGACCAACAATGTATTAGTATTCCAATTTCTCCACATCCTTTCCAACACTTCTTGTTCTTGTTCTTATTCTTATAATCTTGTATTATAGCCATTCTAAAGTATATGAAGGGGGATTTCATTGCAGTTTGGTTTGTATTTCCCTTATAACTAACAATCTTTTCATGTGCTTATTTGCCATTTGCCTATTTTCTCTAGAGAAATATTCAAGGGTTGCGCTCAGTTTTCAATTGAGTTGTTTATAGTTTTATAGGGTTTTCCCCCCTATATTCTGGTTTCTGGACTCTTAGCAGATACATGATTTGCAATTGTTTTCTCCCATTAGGAGTGTTGTCTTTTTTCTTTTTTAAGATTTTATTTATTTATTTTACAGAGATAGACACAGCGAGCTAGGGAACACAAGTAGGGGGAGTGGGAGAGGGAGAAGCAGGCTTCCCACTGACCAGGGAGCCTGATACAGGGCTCGATTCCAGGACCTTGGGATCATGCATGACCTGAGCCAAAGGCAGACACTTAACGACTGAGCCACCCAGGTGCCCCAGGTGTGTTGTCTTTAAAATTTATTAGTAGTGTCCTTTGACGCATCAAAGTTTTCCATTTTAATGAGTCAAATTTATCTCTTTTCTTTGTTATTGTTTGCGCTTTGGTGTCCTACTTAAGAAACCATGACCTAGGGATGCCTGGGTGGCTCAGTTGGTTAAGCGGCTGCCTTCGGCTCAGGTCATGATTCCAGCGTCCTGGGATCGAGTCCCGCATCGGGCTCCTTGCTCGGCAGGGAGCCTACTTCTCCCTCTGCCTCTGCCTGCCACTCTGTCTGCCTGTGCTAGCTTGCTCTCTCTCCCTCTGTCTCTGACAAATAAATAAATAAAATCTCAAAAAAAAAAAAAAAAAAAAAAGAAACCATGACCTAATATAAGATCATGGAGATTTATACCTATGTCTAAAACCAGCCAGTTTGGGTTGCTGTGTAGGTATTTTATAGTATGACAACCTTGCTCACACCCAGTGTCTGGACATTTAGATCAGGACCTGAGTTTAGGATTTGCATCCCCAAGTTCCCACTTTGCTTTCCTGGGGCACCTTTAAAACAACCACTCAACTCAAGTTGAGTTGAAAAAAAAGTTGAGTTTAAAACCACTTTGAGTTGAGCCTGCAAAAAGTTAGTGACTTCCACCCCAACCACCTTGTACGTAATAGGTGCTTGCTACTCTGGTTCTCTATCTCTTGCTCACTCCTGACCTGGGATGGAAGACTGTCCTTCCCCCAGCTCACTGCACACTCCTGTCTCTATTTCTGGGACATGTAAGTAATTAACATTGTGACTTTACTTTCTTTGTGTGAGTGTACTGAAACTGGCTTCAATCAAAAAGATCCCCGGGACGGGGCACCTGGGTGGCTCAGTGGGTGAAAGCCTCTGCCTTTGGCTCAGGTCATAATCCCAGGGTCCTGGGATCGAGCCCCGAGCCCTGCGTTGGGCTCTCTGCTCAGCAAGGAGCCTGCTTCCCCCTCTCTCTCCCTGCCTGCCTCTCTGCCTACTTTTGATCGCTCTCTGTCAAATAAATAAATAAAATCTTAAAAAAAAAAAAAAAAGGTCCCCAGGGTTTTCATCTCCCTAAAGTGGAAACTCAGATGCTGAGGAAGTTCTTGGTTGACGCTGTGTTGGTATCTTGTGCCTCCCCATTCAGCAGATTATAATCTGCATATTTTTCATTTCATATACCAGATATAGGCCCTCCCCCAACACAATTCCATTTTGAGTTTTATCTCTTACATTTGGATCTTTGATCCATTTTAGTTAATTTTTGTATATGGTGTGAGTTAGGGGTCCAAATTCATTCTTTTGCATATAGATATTCACTTGTCCCAGGATTATTTGTTGAAAATAATATTCTTTCCACACTGAATGATCCTGGCACTCTTGTTTTAAATCAACCCGCTATAGACATTCGAGTTTATTTCCAGTCTCTCAGTTTTATTCCGTTGATCTGTATGTCTACCTTTATGCCACTAATACAGTTTTGATCACTGCATCTTTTTTTTTTTTAAGATTTTGTTTATTTATTTGACAGACAGAGATCACAAGTAGGCAGAGAGGCAGGCAGAGAGAGAGGAGGGAATGAGGCTCTCGGCCCAGCAGAGGGCCCCATGCGGGGCTCGATCCCAGGACCTTGGGATCATGACCTGAGCTGAAGGCAGAGGCTTTAACCCACTGAGCCACCCAGGCGCCCCTTGATCACTGTATCTTTAAAGTAAGTTTTGAAATCAGGAATTGTGAGTCCTCTAACTTTGTTTTTCTTTCCCAATATTATTTTACCTATTTGGATTACCCTATAATTTCATATAAAGTTTAGGATCAGCTTGTCTATTTCTGTCAAAAATGCAGCCTGGGTGGCTTAGTTGGTTAAGTGTCTGCCTTTGGCTCGGGTCCTGATCCCAGGGTCCTGGGATCCAGTTCTGCGTTGGGCTTTTTACTCAGCAGGGAGCCTGCTTCTCCCTCTGCCTGGTGCTCCCCTGCTTGTGATCTCTTTCTCTCTGACAAATAAATAAATAAAATCTTTTTTTAAAAATGTGGTTGGAATTTTGATAAGAATCAAATATGTAAATCAGTTTTGGTAGAGTTGCCGTCCTAAGAATATTAAATCTTCCAATCCATAATAGATGAGTTTTTTTCCCCTTTGAAAGTACATCTTCTTTAATTTTCTTAAACAATATTCTGTAATTTCAATGTGAAGGTTTTGCAATTCCTTGGTTATTTATTTCTAAGTATTTTATTCTTTTATTTTTTAAAGATTTAAAGATTAAATAAATATTTATTTATTTGACAGGCAGAGATCACAAGTAGGCAGAGAGGCAGGCAGAGAGAGAGGAGGAAGCAGGCTCCCCGCCAAGCAGAGAGCCCGATGCGGGGCTCGATCCCAGGACCCTGGGATCACGACCCAAGCCGAAGGCAGAGGCTTTAACACACTAAGCCACCCAGGTACCCCTATTTTATTCTTTTTGATGCTATTATAAATGGAATGATTCTCATAATTTTATTTTGGTTCGTTCATTGCAAGTATTTAAAAAAATTGTTCTTGTATCCTGCAACTTTGCCAAGCTCATTTACTAACTTGAACAGTTTGTTCATGAATTTTTAAAAAAGTGTTTCTATATGGAAGATCACGTCTTCTGTGAAAAAAGTTTTATTTTTTTTTTCTTTCTAATCTGGATATGCCTTTTACCCTGTTTTGTCCTTGCCTCCTTGGCCCTGGCTAGAACTTCCAGGTTTTTTGAATAGAAGTGGGAGGAGTAGGCATTGTTTGACTTTTTCCTGATTTTGCAGGGAAAACATTCAGTTTTTCTCACCATTAAGCATGATGTTAGCTGCGGGCTTTTCACTGATGTTCTTTATCAGTTGAAGGAATTCCTTTCTATCCCTAATTTGTTGACTATTTTTATAATGAGAGTATGGTATTCTGTCACATTTTTTCTGCCTCTGTTGGGATGATCATGTGATGTTTTCCTTCATTCTATGAATGTGGCGTATGTCATTGATAGATTTTGATTATGTTGAATCACTCTTGCATTTATGGAGTAAATCCAGTTGGGCATGGTGTATAATTATCTTCATATGCTGCCGAATTCAGTTTGCTAGCATTTTGTTAAGGATTTTTGCATCTATATTTATAAAGGATATTGGTGTGTAGTTTTCTTTACTTGTGGTGACTTTTTCTTTGGTATCAGAATGATACTGGTTTCATCGACTGAATTAGGAAGTGTTTCCTTCTCTTACATTTTTTAGAAGATTGTGAGAAAAACTGATGTTCATTCTTTTTTAAATATTTAGTAGCATTCACCAACATAGCCATCTGGTTCTGAGCTTTTCTTTGTTGGAAGTTTTTTTTTTTTTAAACGATTCAATCTCTGTAACACTTGTAGGTCCTTTGGATTTTATATGCCTTCTTCAGTTAGTTTTGGTAGCATGGGTTTCTTGGAATTTATCCATTTCATTTAGGTTTTTTAGTTTGTTGGCGTAGGATTGTTTATAGTATTCTCTTATAATCCTCTTTATTTCACTCAGGGTGGTAATAACATCCTCAATTTCTTTTAAGATTTTAGTGGTTTGAATCTCCTCTCTCTCTTAGTCAGTATAGCCAAAGGTTTGTCAATTCTCTTATCTTTTTCAAAGAATCAACTTTTGGTTTCATTGATTCACTCTAGTGTTTTTCTATTCTCTAGTCATTCACCTTCATCTAATCTTCATTATTTCCTTCCCTCTGCTTTCTTTGAATTTAATTCTTTCTTCCCTTTCTAGTTTTTAAGGTAGAGTGTTAATTTGAGGTATTTCTTTTACAGCTATAAATTTCCCTGTAAAAACTGCTGCTTAGCTGCCTCCTTTATGCTGTGTTATGCCTTCATTTTCATTTATCTCAAAGCATTTTCTCATTTTCCTTGTGATTTCTTTTTTGACTTATTGATTATTTAGGAATGCATTGTTAAATTTCTCTGTATTTGTCAATTTCTCAGATTGCTTTCTGTTACTAATTTCCAGTTTCAATCCATTGTGATCAAAGAACATAAATTGTATGATTTTAATTCTCTTAAATTTACTGAAGCTTGTTTTAGGGACTAACTTGTGATGTCTCCTGGAGAATGTTTCATTGCTTGGGAAGAATTTGTTGTTCTTACGCCTTCGGGTTGCCAGCTAGGTCTAGGTTGTTAACAGTGTTGGTTAAGTCTTCTTTTTCCTGCTTATCTTCTGCCTGCTTGTTCTGTCCATTATTGTAAATGGAGCCTGAAGCATCCAACTATGATTGTTGAATTTCCTATTTCTCTCCTCAATTTTGTCAGCCTTTGTTTCACATATTTTGAAGCTTGTTGTCAGGTGCATGTGTTTTTGTAATTATTATAACTTCTTTATGGATTGACCATTTCATAAGTATAAAACATCCCTATATATGTGTAGTACTATATTATTCTTTTAAAGTTTCTTTTATCTTATATTAGTGTAGCCATCCCATCTCTCTGATGGCTGTTATTTGCTTATATTTTTTTCCATCCTTTTACTTTCAACCCATTTGTGTCTTTGAATCTAAAGCTGGTCTCCTGACACCTAAACCAATATAATTGTATGTTAATTTGGCTTCAGTAAAAAAAATACAGTATGTCTCCTGTAGACAACACATACTTAGATCATGTCTTTTTATTCATTCTGCTAGTCCCTGTTTTTTTAATTGAATTGTTTAATCCATTCACAATTAATGTTATTATTGATATAATTGGATTTATGTCTGCCATTTTACTTTTCATTTTTTATGCTCATGTCTTTTTTGTTCTTCTAGTTCTCCTTTACTGCTTTCTTTTGCATTAAGCAAATACTTTCTAGTGTAGCATCTAATTTCTCCAAGAATTTTTCACTATTATATTTCAGTAATTTTCTTAGTAATTGTTCTATCATTTACCATATACATTTTAACTTCTCAGAATCTAATTCAGACTTATACTGTTAGGTTAGTATAACATATAGAAATGTTTCTCCTAAATAGCTCTATATTGCTTTGCTTTCTTTCATGCTATTATTACAAATATTCATCTATAAAATGTTACAAATTTAATGATACATTGTTATAATTATTATTTTGTACCATTTTGTCTATTAATGTGGTTGAGAAAAAAGGAGGGCTAGTATATATTCAGAGGGACTATTTCTCAAGTAACAGTAAATAAATATTTGTTAAATGAATTATAGTGAACCAGAAAGAAAGAAAATGTAGTTCAAAAAGAAAAATGTGATCAACTGTGTCAAAGGCTGCTATGAGGATGATGAGAGCTGAGAATTGATCACTGGGTTTGGTAGTATGGCGGAGTAGTGGAATTCTGGGTAAAAGACTAATTAGTGTGGATTCTAGGACATATGGAAGCTGAGGAAGTAGGAGAAGTAGACCATTCTTTGGGAGTAGTTTACTATGAAAAGGAACAGAGAAATGGGACTTAGAGGAAAATATGAGGTCAACAGAAAACGTTTTAAAAGCTGAAAGGTAGTGGAGCATTTGGTATGCTGAAGGTAACTCAATAGGGAAGTTTGCGTGTAAGTGAGTGAAAAGAAGATCAGCATCCAAGTTGAAAGTTACCTGAGGTTGAAGAATGAGCAGTTTATCTGTTGGATATTGGGATGTTAACAAGGAGATTTTTTTTTCTCTGAATTAAACAAAACCAGAAACAACCCTAAATCTGATGATAATTTAACAAGAGCCACCAGACACTCCCCAAAGAACCACTACAGAGGTGTCCAAGCCAGCGTTATGGGGTGGCCATCATCTCACCCCTACCTGGGAACTATGCTGTTTGATACGGTAGCTATTAGTAATATGCAGGTACTTAAATGTAAATTAATTAAAATTAAATACCATTTAGCAAGTTCAGCTCTTCAGTTGCACTGACTACATTGTGAATGCTTAATACCACACAATGTTAGTGCTATTTCATTGAACAGCTCAAATATAGAATTATTTCCAGCATTGCATGAAGTTCTGTTGGGCAGCATTGGTCTAGAACAGGAGGTGGAGGAAATAAATGGCCAGAGTAGGGGGTTCTCAGCCTATGTGGAGAATGCTCTATATTCCCCCACTCTGTTGCGTCACTGATTCTTTCCCCCAAATTGTATGTTTGGATGTCCTCCAGATCTGCTGCTTTTTCCTGGGCTGATTGGAGCATAAACTGGAAAGGAACTGGAGAGAGATGGTGGGTGGTGGGAAGACAGAAGGTAACACTCAGACAGGAGTGGAGAAACCCTCTCTTCTAAACAACTCCCCAAGCATGGGTTAGTGAAAACTTGGTAGACACATTGGTATCTGCTGGTTCTCTTTTGGCTTTTAATTCTTTGATTACTTTTTTAACTACACAATGAAATACATAAACACATTTTCTTAAGAGGTACATTTTATTTTTTTTTAAGATTTTATTTATTTTTTTGATAGACAGAGATCACAAGCAGGCAGAGAGGCAAGCAGAGAGAGAGAGAGAGGAGGAAGCAGGCTCGCCGCTGAGCAGAGAGCCTGATGGGGGGCTTGATCCCAACACCCTGGGATCACGACCCGAGCCGAAGGCAGAGGCTTAACCCACTGAGCCACCCAGGCGCCCAAGAGGTACATTTTAAAGTTTTGCCTTGATCTTCATTGTTCTTCATCTTGAACAAAACATTAATTTGGGCATCATTTTGGGCAACAGAAGAAAGTTAAGGTGCCTGGTGGCTCAGTTGGTTAGGTGTCTGCCTTCAGCTCAGGTCATGATCCCAGGACACTGGGAGGGAGCCCCACTTTGAGCTGCTTTTCCCTCTCCCTCTGACTATCCACTTTCCCCCACTCATGTGCCCTCTCACTCTCTCAAGTAAATAAATAAAATGGTAATAAAAAAAGAAATGAAAATTAAGGGAAAGAACAGAATCTGCTGGGAGAAAGATACTTTGGCGGCCGCCATCTGTCTCCGCCTGCAGGGGTGCATACTAGACCTTCTATCACACTGTGCTTGGATGCCTCTAGTCACTTGCTCGCTCTTTTGCTAACATGTAACAGCAGGTCTTCAGGAAAAAAGCAATAGTCTGTACTCATTGCTTTAAGTTTTATTCCACATGTAGAAGGTTTTTTTTTTTAAAGCTAATTATTAAAGATTATATTAAAATCTTATTTTATGTTTTCTAGCACCTTTGACATGATTTTAGCAATACTTAATAATGTTTTCATTCCCACAATCCTCTTTATGTTGTCTTGTGGATCCTTATGCCTCCTAAATTATTTTGTTCTCCAACAGTGTTTCTGCTGAGAAACTGGGGTCTGATAATTCATTCCTTTCATTAGTTTATAAATTTTTGCTACAGTTATTGCTAAAGCCTGAGTTAACGGAGATGTTTGTGTAATAGGTGTGCCCGTCAACCAAATAGCAAGGTCTTATTTGAAAATCTTTCAAAAATAAATACTCATTAACAAATTCAGAATGTACTTACTGAGAACCTATTACACTGTCCAGACTCCAGGGATATAGCAGCAAAGAAGAGAGAACCTCTGTCCTCATGGAGCTTCCATTCTAATGAGGAAAGACAGATAATAAAGAAATATTAAATATTTGGGGCATCTTGGTGGCTCAGTGGATTATGTGTCTGCCTTTGGCTCAGGTCATGATCCCAGGGTCCTGGGATCGAGCGCTAAATCAGGCTCCCTGCTCAGCGGGGAACCTGCTTCTCCCTCTCCTCCCTACTCATGCTCTCTCCCACTATCTCTTTCATTCTCTCTCTCTCTCTCTCTCTCTCCCTCAAAAAAAAAAAAAACCAAAAAACCACACTTTAGAAAATAATAAAAATTTAAAAAAATATTAAATATTTGATTTCAAGTCAGGCAGCAGTAAGCATTTGCGGGGGGTGGTGGAAGAGAGGACAAGGGAATAGTAGAAAATGCTTGTGAGTAGTCAGAGACATCGTCTCTGTAAAATGTCACTGCTATTTGAACAAAAGCATTGGAATCAGTCACACAGAAATCTGGGTGCCGAGCATCCAAGGTAGAAGACAAAGCAAGGGCAAATGTGGAGGAGGCATCTTGCTGGCTGTGGCTGGAGGATGGAAGGTCGAGAGTCAGAGGCAAGGAGATTCGTTACTAACCTGGAACTGGACCATGTAGGGTCTTGTAGACCATGGTAAGAATTCTGGATTTCATGAGATGAGATTGGCCTCAAAAGAATTCCTTCAGGATGGGAAGGAAAAAGTTGGCAGAGATATTAATGAAACAAGAATAGTCAAATGTAGATAACTGAATGAGAGTTCATCATTCTCTCTACTTTTGTGTATCTTTACACATTTAAAAAAAAGATTTAAATTATTTATGTATTTGAGAAAGACAGAGAGAGAGCATGAGCAGGTGGGGGTGGTGGAGGGAGAAGAACAAGCAGGCTCCCCACTGAGCACAAAGCCCAACCAGAGGTCTGGTCTCAGGATCCTGAGATCCTGACCTGAGCCAAAATCAAGCTCTGTCTACTTCACTGACAGAGCTACCCAGGCGCCCTTTTTATATATTTTCTTAAAATAATTTTTAAAGTGTTAGAGAGAAGAACTGACAAATTAAGCCCCCCTCACTCAGAATATTCATTACTGTTTGTTTTAATTAATTTGATAATTATAGAGCTATTAATTATTTCCTTCTGCTTCTTCAGTTTACCCTTCCTAGATTTTTGTGTCGGGTGTTTAATTTATTTTACTTTTTTTCATTTTCTTGAATGTATTTAATAACATTTTTTTCTTTTTCTTTTTTAAAAGATTTTATTTATTTATGACGGAGATAGCGAGACAGGGAACACAAGAAGGGGAGCAGCAGGCAGCAGGCAGAGGGAGAAGCAGGCTTCCCGCTAAGCAGGGAGCCGGATATGGGGCTCCATCCCAGGATGCTGGGATCATGACCTGAGCCAAGAGCAGATGCTTAACGACTGGGCTACCCAGGCACCCCAATAAAAATA
The DNA here is from genome assembly GCA_004024625.1 of Mellivora capensis. Classification (NCBI taxonomy): domain Eukaryota; kingdom Metazoa; phylum Chordata; class Mammalia; order Carnivora; family Mustelidae; genus Mellivora; species Mellivora capensis. Next base: position 22,371 of record PISX010013744.1, on the reverse strand, counting down.
TCTTTCTGATAGCTGCTTTAGCTATATTGTATAGATTCTGCTATGTCATTAGAAATTATTCTTGCGTTTGAGAAATTTTGCAGTTTCTCTCATTACTTCAGCATTGTGTAGCTTTTTTAGCTTTTCAGGAGGAATGTGGGTTTTTTGGGGGGGGGCTTGTTATTAATTTCCAGTTTTATTGCATTGTGGTCAAAGATCACTGTTATATAATCTATGTATGGGGGAATTTAATAAAGATTCTATTGTGATTCAGGAGATGGTCAAATTTTATGTCTTCCATGACATTTGAAAAGGTACATTCTCTATCATGGAATTCAGAGTTCAATATATACCTGCCACTTTTACCTTCTTGATGAGATGATGTTTAGAACTTCTAGATCCGTCTTAAGTTTTAGTAGTTCTCCTGGTCAATCTTCATTAGAGAGCTAGGTGTGTTTAACATCCCTACTATCCTAGGTTTCTGCGTGTTTTTACTTTTATCTCCGATGGTTTCTACTTTATGATACTTATGGGAGGTTTTGGGCTATAGATAGTGATAACTCTTATGTATTCTGTCATGATTTGTAGGCTCTAGAGATATCTTTTATAGAAGCTTCGAGTCTTAATTTTATTTTATCAGATATCACTCTTATATCCCCTTTCTTATTTCTCCTTGCCTATTATATCTGCCTATCATTTGACTTTGAATCTTTCGGAATCTTTGCATTTAAGTGTGTGTCTTTATTTTTTTTAAAGATTTATTTATTTATTTGAGAGAGAGAGAGAGAGAACAGAGGGGAGGGGCAGAGAGAGAGAGGGAGAAGGAGTCTTAGGCAGACTCTGTGCTGAGTGCAGAGCCCACGTGGGGCTCGATCTCTTGACCCTAAAATCACACCTGAGCAGAAACCAAGAGTTGAATGCTCAACCAACTGTGTCACCCAGGTGCCCCAATGAGGCCTCTTACACATAGTATGAGAGAGGTTTTTTTTTTTTTTAAGATTATTTATTTATTTATTTGACAGAGAGAGAGAGATCACAAGTAGGCAGAGAGGTAGGCAGAGAGAGAGGGGGAAGCAGGCTGCCTCTGAGCAGAGAGACTGACATGGGGCTCGATCCAGGACCCTGAGATCATGACCTGAGCTGAAGGCAGAGGCCTAACCCACTGAGCCACCCAGGTGCCCGAAGATAGCTATTTTTTGATAGTTCATCTGAAATCTCTTTAAATTGGGATTTAAGCCCATTTTCATTTAGGAATATGATTAGTGTGTTTGGTCTCAGTTATGTTTGGTCACTTAGGAGGAAAGAAATGATCAGATCAAGTGTAGCTTCTTCTTGGGTTGAAATCCACACATTGTTATGGTAGTAAGGCAGCCATTTTTGTTGGATGTGGGGGAGGAGGAAAGTGGTGTCCTAGAGACTGCACTCCTTGAACCCTGCTGTGGACAACGCCAAGACTGGTGGAGGGATAGTAGCAGAGTGTAGAGGATGACGGAATGATGGTGTGGTGTGGCTAATGTCTAGTCACCTTTCTTACAAAGTTGGATAAATTAGAAATGTGACCACCAAGTGACTCTTACATTCTAGCATCCCTTGCAATTAGGCATGGGACTAATTAGGCATGGGACTAATCATGTGGCATGTGAATAAATTTGATGTATGCATATGTATGCTTTTAAGTCTTGCTTTTCAAATGTAAGGGCCATACCCTCCATCCTCCATCCCATTCCCCCTTTCTCCTCTCATTTGGGCTAAAATACAGATGAGAAACCATAACCCAGGGCAAGCATTGCCTTGGACCACAATCTAAAAACTGCAACTTGAGGATGACCCAGATTTCTGACATTATTGGGGTGTCCTACCGGCTCTGAATCCCTGATCTGGATGTTCATGTGTAAAAGAAATAAACTCCTGTGTTGTTAAGCCGCCACATTTTGTGGACACCTGATGAAGACAGTCTGACACAGATTCTCTCAACAAAGAGTACACAGGTCTGTGGGCGTTCCCTCCAGTCCTGTGTAGGGCAGTGTGGAAACTGGAGGAGAAGCAACTTCCTGGGACCAGGACCCCTTCAATTCAGTGTATAAGGGTTTCCATCTGAGTACAGAAAACTGAGTCCTCTTTTGTGTCTTTCTTCAATCTGAGATGCCCATTGCAGTGTTAGATAAATATGAAAGAGAATACGAGTCCGGCCAGCAGTTGATGAATGATGTAAATTTCTATATGTTGGATAGAAGATGGAGGAGAAAACTGAATGGACAAAATCTCAGCCAGATTAAGTGGAGAGAGACTGCCCAGAAGAACCCAAGATAGGTTCTATATTCAGAGATGGTAGACACTAGAGAATGCAAGGGTGAGAAGTGGGGATGAAAACAAGAAGACCAGTTAACAGATTGCATCACAAATAGTCCAAATTTACTCCCTCTTTCTCCCCTACCTGTTCAATGTCTAGAGATTTAGTGCACTCCCTATCAAAATCACAATGGAATTTTTTTCATAGAAATAGAAAAACCCATCCTAAAATTAATATGGAGCCACAAGAACACCCCAGATACCCAAAACAATCTTGAGAAAGAAAGAAAAAGCTGGAAGCCTCACACTTTCTGACTTCAAAACATACATACTCAGGGGTGCCTGGGTGGCTTAGCTGGTTAGGTGTCTGACTCTTGATTTCGGCTCAGGTCACGATCTCAGGGTCCTGGAATGGAGCCCTGAATCAGGCTCCCTGCTCAGTGGGGAGTCTGCTTGAGAATTTTCTCTCTCCTTGTCCCTCTGCCCCCCCAACTTGCAAGCATGTGTGTGTACACTCTCTCTCTCTCTCTCAAAATAAATAAATCTTTTAAAGAAAACATATTACAAAGCTACAGTCATCAAAACAATATGGTACTGGGGTAAGGACAGAAATATAGAACAATGGAGCATAACAGAGTGCCCAGAAATAAAAACCACATATGTGTGGTCAAACAATCTTGGACAAGGGTTCTAAGACTGCACAATGGGGAAAGGATAGTTTCTTCAACAGATGGTGCTGGGAAAATTGGATAGCCACCTGCAGAAGAATGAAATCAGATCCTTATCTTAGCCCATACACAAAAATCAACTCAAAAGAGCTGGAAGGCTTACACATAAGGCCTGAAACTATCAAATACCTAGAATAAAACATAGCACAAAACCTTGATAATATTGGTCTCAGCAATCATTTCTCGGCTATGACACCAAAAATGTAGACAAAAAAAGCAAATATAGACAAGTGGGACTACATCAGAGTAAAAACCTTCCAGGCAGCAAAGGAAGTCATCAACATATTGAAAAGGTAACCTGCAGAATGGGAGAAAATATATGCAAACATGTATCTGATAAGGAGTTAATCTCCAAAGTGTGTAAGAAACTCCTATAACTCAACAAAAAAGAATCAATTATCCTATTTTAAAATGGACAAAGAGGGGCACCTGGGGAGCTCAGTCAGTTAAGCATCTGCCTTCAGCTCAGATCATGATCCCAGGGTCCTGGGATAGAGCCCCATGTTGGCCTATCTGCTCAGCGGAGACCCTGATTCTTTCTCTCTCTTCTTCTGCCCCTCTCCACCTCTCATTCTCTCTCTTTCTCTCTCAAATAAATAATAGATAATAGATTAATTAATTAATTAACTAAAACTGTAAACATAAAGATAGAACAGTCATGGTGTAATTACAAATTCGGGCAAATTGTGTTTGCTGTTAGAGAGGACGCTTGAAACAATTGGTTGGTTGCAAATTCTGTCATGTTTTCACTTCAGATCATTATTATGTTTTATGCCAAAAGCTCTATTATTTAAAATAAAAATGGATGAGCCTATTTTCTGTATATTTATCAGTAAGGTATGATAAATAAACACACTTGGATTTGGGGAGTCTGAATTGCTTTAGGAAATCATTCTACTGTGGAGTTTTATCTTACATTGTTCAAGTTTTCTTGAACATGGACAGTAAAAGAAGGATAATGGAAGCACAACTTAATAAAATTGTTTTCAGGAAGTGCAGGCAGGTGTCACAGGCCCCGGAGGGGGGAGTATATCATCAACAAGCCAACTAATTCCCACTTTCTCTAATTCTCTCTCCTTCACTCGTATTCTCAGCCAGTCCTACTTCTTTGCAGACATCTTTTCTCTGACTCTCTGTGTTCATGGCTAATGGTGAATATGTCACATCTTCAGAAATTATATAGCCTGTGATCAAATCATCAGTTGGGATTTGTGGCACCTCTGAATTCCAGTCCCAGATTCTTACAAGAGATATCAGCCCAGTTTGGCTTCATTGATAAACCTGAAGCCAAACATCTCCAGGATGTGGTGTTAGTCGTGGCTTTGCCTGCTATGAACAGAGAGGACATTTGAGAACCGGAAACACACTTCAAAGGTTCCCACTGCAACTTTGTGTATTCCGGTGGTGTCTGTGCACACAATGTTGATGGCCCAGCTCGATCTGGACAGCTTCCAATTTGTTTTCTTGCAATTTGTTTAGCTTATGGGTGATTTATGGGATGTGGAGTGCTGGGAAAAGTCTGGTGATTTGTGTTTACGGCAAAGAAAGCTGTGTTTGAATATTTAAGCAATGTCAATATCGGGCAGGGGAAGGCATGATTTAAATGGTGTTTGTGAAGCTAATTTTAGCATCTGTTGTACCGAAGACAAAACAAATAACCTTTGTTCTTGGAGGATAAGGGAAGAGATAGAGTTTTCAAAAGTGATTAAAAAAAAAAGAAAAACTCTAAGGATCAGGGTTTACTTACATTGCCCTTATTTCAAGGTCAAAGAGATAGAAAAATTTAGAGGTTGAGAGGCACGAGAGAAAGTCAGTCTTTTTTTTTTTTTTGAAGATTTTTAAATTTTATTTTATTTATTTATTTGACAGAGAGATCACAAGTAGGCAGAGAGGCAGACAGAGAGAGAGGGGAAAGCAGGCTCCCCACTGCACAGAGAGCCCAATGCAGGCCTTGATCCCAGGACCCTGAGATCATGAACTGAGCTAAAGGCAGAGGCTTAACCCACTGAGCCACCCAGGCACCCTGGATCTTGTTCCTTCTTATCTGTATCAAAACTCATACTGAGCCATGAGTTCTGGGTTGCAAAAGAGGATTTATTTTTTGCACTTTGTCTAAGTCTTTGTTCACAAACTAAACAAAAACAGCACAAGTGTGATGAAAGTCAGTCTTTTTTGAGGAAATATGACTGTTGGAGAAACTTCCAAACAAAAGAAAAAATCTATTCATTATATGTATCATGGGTAGTTAATTTTCAGTAGAAAGCAAAGAAACAGAGTGCTGAAAGGTAAGAAGAAATAAATGAAGAGTCTGAGAAGCCTGTTTGGGCCAGTTTTAGAGAATAAATAAAAAGGGAAAATCGATATAGATTTATACCTCAAGTTCATCTTGAAGAAAAAAAAAGCAATTGGTAAAAATAGCCAGAATATTTTTAAAGAGAAAGAACAGGAGAATAACGTGTTCATCCTGATCTAAACATGAATTGAACACCAGCAAGAGTTAAGGTCGAGTTGCATTGGTCAAAAACCTAATAAACGGATCAATAAAGCAACGAGTACCGAAAGAGACCTGAAAATTTAAAAAAAAGAATGCTCAAAATAGGATAAAGGACATATCACAAATCAGTGGTAAACTAGTAGGGGGAAAAGTTAGATCCTTGCTTTATATAATATGCCCCCAAAGACCCCCCCAAAACAAAACCCAACTCAGCCGAAAAGAATTAATGGAAACAAAACAAAGTAAAGAAGTATTTTTAAGACAAACTAGGGGAAAAGTAGATGGATATTAGCTGGATTTGGATGGGGAATGGCTTCCTTAGCTTGAAAGCAAGGGAAGGAATGACAGTCACTCAGCCTTGCTGTGTCCCTCTGCCCAGGGGAGAGCTGCCTGGCCACAAAGTGAGGCCTGACTTTCTTGCACCTGTGAAAGTGTACCCTAGATAGATCTGAAGTGGCAGGGTCAGGACCCGATGGCCAAAAGCAGTGTTTCTCACACTGGGATCAGTAGACCAGCTGACTCGGAATCTCCTGTGGTAAACTGTGAATGAATGAATGAATGAATGAAAAGAAAGAAAAAGGAAGGAAGAAAAAGAAAGGCAGGAAGGAATGAAGGAAGAAAAGAAGGAAGGGAGGGAGGAAAGAAGGGAGGGAAAGAAAGAAAGAAAAAAAGAACAAAAGAGAAAAGAAAGAAAGAAAAGAAGGAATAAGATCTTTAATAAAATAAAAAAAAAGACATCTAGATTCTGTCTCAGATATACTGAATTTAAGTCTTTGACAGTACATCTCAGGACTCTACATATTCTAACCCACATTTTATTTTATTTTAAAGTTTTATTTATTTGTTTGACAGAGAGAGACACAGTAAGAGAGGGAACACAAGCAAGGGGAGTAGGGGAGGGAGAAGCAGGCTTCCCCACTGAGCAGGGAGCCCGATGTGGGGCTCCATCTCGGGACCCTGGGATCAGGACCTGAGCCGAAGGCAGATGCCTAACTACTGAGCCACCCAGGTGCCCCATTAACCCACACTTTATTTTTTTTTAAGATTTTATTTATTTATTTATTTGTCAGACAGAGATCACAAGTAGGCAGAGGCAGGCAGAGAGAGAGAGAGAGAGAGAGAGAGAATGAGAAGCAGGCTCCCTGCCGAGCAGAGATTCCTGACTCAGGGTTGATCCCAGGACCCTGAGATCATGACCTGAGTCAAAAGCAGAGGCTTAACCCACTGAGCCACCCAGGCACCCCAACCCACACTTTAAATACAGTATCACATTTTGAGTATTACTGGCTTAAAGGAAGCATCCTTATGTAGGCTAGAAGGAGGAGTGTTCAGCAGAGGTGTTAGAACATTCTGTGGTATCTCTACTCTGACATTCCAGGGCTGCCCACAGAAAAGTCCTGTTTCTCATCCGAATTGAGGATGAGAATTCAGTTCTGCCAGTTAGATCGCCTCACGTGGTATTTTGATCATAAGAGTGTGGTGAAGGCCATCTCTGGCGCATTCTGATGAGAAGCCAGGAAATCCTGCAGCTTCTTTCCAGTTGGTCAGCAACATAAACACCAGTGGCTTCTTGATTTGGGGAGAGGTCCATGGGGGAGGGGGTCCTCTGAGGAGATAGTTCCCCTGGTGGGTCAGTTCTACACATTTCAGTAGACCCCAGAAGCTCGGCCTAGAACTTGCTGTTAGGCTCCTTTGTAAGCACCTAAGACCTTGTATTAAACCCCTTCCTGCTTAAAATATACAGAATGGGTTCTGTTCTTACACCAAATGAATGGATACAGCAGCCATCAAGAGTGTGAAGAGGTCAAGGGTGCCTGGGTGGCTCAGGCGGTTAAGCATCTGACTCTTGATTTCCGCTTAGGTCATGATCTCAGGGTTGTGAGATCAAGCCCCGCATCAGGCTCTGCACTGGGTGTGGAGTCTACTTAAGATTCTTTCTCTCCAGCCCTTCCCTCCTTCCCACTTCTCTCAAAAAAAAAAAAAATATGTGAAGTGTTCATCACTAAAATGTCTTGATCCGGTTTAATGTGCTGGTTTCACTGAAGAGTATCCTCGAAGAAGCAGTGCACGTTATTCAAAGTATTTGCTCTTAAATATACAACTTTCCAATTTTCTGCATGATGAAATGGACATGAAGTCCTCTTGGTGTGTACCAAACTGTGTTTGCCTAGAGGGAAAATACTTGTAAGGTTGAGTTGTGAGCTGAACTAGTCACTTTTTCATGAGGCATCATCGTTTTTACTTTAAATAAAAACTGACAGATTAAGTAAGGTTATTCAGATTTGGGTATTTGGGCAGACATCTCAAAAACGAACAAAACAAATCTGCCATTTCAAAGATAACCACTTGGCACTTGTTACCGATGACAAAATTTGAGCTTTCAAGCAAAAAATAAAATGTTGGGAAACTTGTATTCATTACAGCAAGCGAAGACTTCTCTCAGAATTGGTGGTGAAATTTCCAAATGCATTTTTTTCTGTCGTATCAGGTAATACAATATGTTGAAACTTGGGAGGTCCACATAACTCAGCAGCCAATCTTTCCTAAAGGGCCTCTGGCTAATGCTACAAACTCAGGCCTGGATAAAGGTCCGCTCAAAGCGCTAGAGAGACCCACAGATTTTACTGTAACTGAGAAGGAAAAGTTCACTGATATTTTGACAGATTTCACCGAGCCACTAAACTTCGAGAAACAGTCATTTTTCCAGTTTTGATGTAGTATCAAATAAGAATATCCATAATCATTTGAAAAGGTTATACATCTGTGTGAGGCTGGATTTTCTTTCTTTTTAAAAAGTATCCCCATTAAAAAAATATTTATTCATTTGAGAGAGAGAAAGAGAGAGTGAGAAAGAGCAAACACCAGCGGGAGGAGAGACAGAGGGAGATAGAGAAGCAGACTCTCAAATGAATAAGGCAGAACTCGATTCCAGGATCCTGAAGTCAATGACCTGAACCAAAGGCAGATGCCCCAGGCTGGATTTTCTTCATGGACTTCAGCAACATATTGAAATAGACCGAAGGTGAAGCAAATGTGAGACTCCAGATGTCTTTCATTAAGCTGCACATTAAATATGCAAAAACTTAGAACACTGCAATTATACTCACTGCTTTTTCCATTTTGAAAACAATGTTACCTTTCGTAAAAATGTTACTTGTGTTAATATGTAATGGTTTTACTGTTGTTATTTTACTGCATACAAACATAATGGAATTTTGGCTTCAATCTACAGTACTATAAATATTGACAGATATGGCCCACTAGCACAAAAGATCTTTTTAAGAGTTTAAAGGGGTCCTGCGCACAAAATAAAAACTGCGGTTTTAGAGCACACAATTTAATACCACACTTTACCAGGAGATGTCGCCACTAACACACGTGGCAAACTCCCTGGCGGGGGCTTAAATAGGAGACTTCAGTTTCCGCAGCACACAAGCGACTTGCACCATCCATTTAAAGAGTCCAGCATCTTGTACGATTTGATGGAGTGGAAGGAGAGAATGGAGAGAGGAAGACCATCTCTGAGTATTAATAAAGCTCTAGAAAAACTTGTGATCATGCACTGGTGGAGGGAAGGGAGGTAAAAGAAAGGCTAATCCCAAAATCGCCCAGATAGAAGGAGCCTGGGCAAGTGACATCGCTCAGAGAGCTTGCCCGTCTGCAGTGACATCAGGCTGGAGGGCATCACTGGGAGCCCAGCCATTCAATGACATCGGACTTCTCCAGGAGAAAACGTTCCCTCTGCTCTGGCTGATCTTTATACAAAGAGAACAAATCTGTGATTTTCAAGTCACTGTCAGAACGGTCCTTGTCCACCAGACATCCCCCATTGTCCACAAACTCGATTTCTCTTACCAAAGTCAAGTGGTTCTCTGTGTCATATACTTCACAATCCTGTAGCTATGGTATGCCTAGGAATACCATTTCCCTGGCATTGTGAACGATTATGTGATACATTCTCTATTCATGGGGTTTATAACCTGGGAAATGGGTTCTGAGAAGCCAGGGCATTCCAAAGATGGGACAGTATTCTGAGGATCGCAGGCTCAACTTCGCAAGGTCTCCATTCCTCATGAGCCAGTCTCATGAGCAAGGCTTTAAAGTGTTGCTATTTCTTCTCCATGTATCCAAGAGAGCCCATGCAGAGATAATCCATCCTTTCGAACTTAAACTTGCTAGGAAATGTGAACGGTGGGGCTAACACTGCACTAAGCCTCAGGTCTGGAGCAGAGTCACCTCCTTTTCCGACCTTTTTTCTCTGTCTCCTGTTCTGCATCGGGATCCCTCTTGCTGTGCTGACTCGGGTTCACTATTTCTTTCCTCCTGATTTTCATTTGTCCACCATTTTCAAGGGGATCCCGGTGCCTTGTGCTGATTTAACAGGAGAGCTTTGTTCTGGATAACTCGTCTTCACCCTCTTCCTCCCCACTGCCAGATGCGAAAAGGAAAAGTTTGTGGATCTTTCTGCACCTGCAGGAGGGGCACCTCCTATAGATCTGGCATGTACGGGATAAGAGAGTTTAATCTCTCAGAGTAACTCATTCATCATTCATCACAGTCCCCACTCCCCTGACTTCCAGAGATCTGGGCAGACTAGTTTGACCACTAATGTCCTTAGCTGGTCATTATCCAAGACCCTATCTACAAGACTGACTGAGAATTTCCAGAGGCTTAAAAAAAAAAAAAGAATTTCTGCAGGCTTAAGTTTGTGGAGTCTTCTTGGTCTCTAGGCTTCCAATACCTCCCGTTTTTGCAGTCTCTGTTCTGCCTTGTGGTGTGTTAAACTTAATACCTTCCTTGCATTTGCATTTTAGTGGAAGCCCACCCATTCGATGCACTGGTGAACACTGGACACTTACAGGACGTCTTAGGGGAGTTCAGAAGAGAGCATCAAGGGAAACAACTTTGTGGTGGAAAACCGAGAGCATTATCATTTCCCTTTGCCTAGTCTTTCCCTCATGTGGTCCCACCGCCTTCCACCTGCCTGCTCTCTGCTCCTTATCCTTTCCTTGCTCTTGTCCCTTCTCTCCCTTTTCTTCCTGGATCCCTAAGTACTTCTCCTTCTTTAAGAAGAGACGCTGCTTTCGCTTTCTCTTCTGTAGCTCGAGACCAGTAAACCCCTCAACATTGAATCCCCTTACTGTTCATCCCGTATATATCAAGTTATTATTTTTTAAAAGATGTTGTTTATTTATTTGACACAGAGAGAGAGATCACAAGTAGGCAGAGAGGCCGGCAGAGAGAGAGGGGGAAGCAGGCTCCCCGCTGAGCAGAGAGCCTGATGCCGCTCGATCCCAGAACTCTGGGATCATGACCTGAGCCCAAGGCAGAGGCTTAACCCACTGAACCACAATGGTGCCCCATCAAGTTATTTTTGAAAAAGAAAAAAAGGGAGAGAGAGAGAGAAGCTCTTCTTGGCTAATAAAAAAAATGACAATTTTTCCTCTCTTTCTTTCATCTCATAGTTTCTATTAAATTGGGATCTGAGGGGCACTTGGGTGGTTCAGTCATTAAGCATCTGCCTTCAGCTTAGGTCATGATCCCAGGACCCCCTGCTCCACGGGAAGCCTGCTTCTCCATCTTCTGCTCCCCGTACTTGTGCTCCCTTTCTCCCTGTCTCTCTCTCTCTCTGCCAAATAAATAAATAAATAAATAAAAACTTCATAAATAAGTAAGAAAGTAAGTAAGTAAGGATCCAGGACACCTGGGTGGCTCAGTTGGTTAGGTGACTACTTTCGGCTCAGTTCATGATCCTGTAGTCCCGGGATGGAGTCCCTATCAGGCTCCCTGCTCAGTGGGGAGTCTGCTTCTCTCTCTGACCCTCCCCACCAATACTCTCTCTCTCCCTCTGTCTCATTCTATCTCTCTCAAACAAATACATAAAATTTTTGAAAAAAAATTAGGATCCGCTCAAGCAGACCTCAGTTTCATGAGAGTGTTTTTTGGGGAGGTGACAGTGAAGGAGGAAAAGCAAAAATGGGGGCGGTCGGTCAGGGCACTTACAAGAGAAGATGCTAGAACACTGGTGCACAAGTGTTAGTGGGGACATATGCTTTCCTTTCCCTTGGGTAGACAACTAGAAGTAGAATGCTGGCTCGTGTAATAAATAGGCTTATGTCCAACTTTTTAAGAAACTGCTAAACTTTTCCAAAGTGGTGGTAACCTTTTTATTTGCACAGCTGTGTGTGTGAAGGACCCAGTTCTTCCAAGATCTGTATGTTGAAAATTAGAAGCAGAAGCACTGCTTAGAGAAATTAAAGAAGACCTGAATGAAAGGAGAGGTATACCATGTTCAGGGTCAGAAGGCTCAATAGTATTAAAGACGTTAATTCACCCTAAATTGATGTACAGACTTCATGCGATACCAATCAAAAGCTCAGCAGGCATTTTTGGGGGGGGTAAGAACTGAGAGGCTCACTTTGAAATTCATATGGAAATGCAAAAGCCCTAAGACAGACAAAATAACTTTGAGAAAGAACAACGTTGTTCAACATTGAAGGGCTAATAGCGCCTTATTTCAAGAATTATTATAAATAACTATAATTTAATTACAAATCATAAATCTTGGCAATGCCTACAATATTCTGATGCCCAAGTCACGCTACAGATGGATCTAATCTCAGTCTCTACGGGGGCGACCCAGCAGCAGGAGGTTTTGAAACTCCCCAGCTAATTCCTCTCTGCAGTCCACACCTAAAACGGCTTTAAGAGGTTAGTAAATGAACATACTTTATGCAGCCGCTAGAGGGCGCCCTGGGATTATGACCGCCGGAGGTACCGACTTGCCCCAAAGAAATGGTCACGCCAACGTTCTGAAGCCTGTTTTTTCAGATAATCAGATAATCTGTGTAGGGGGAATAAGGAATAAAGAATATAAGACTGATTGTCACTATCGCTGATAGTACCTTTTTTTTTTTTTTTTTTTAATATATGAAGTATTTACCCAGCAAGGGGATTAGAAGACCTTTATCGATTTTGATTCTGTGTTGATGACATCCTGGTCTAAAAAGGAGTTACTTAGAGATTTTAAAATGATCCCGGTGTCTAATAGAACTTCCATCTTGGCCTGGCATTTGGAACTTTCCAAAACATGGCTCTCGGTTAACCTTTCAAGCTCCTCTAAGCTTTTCCATGTCCCTGCGTGTACCCTGTTTTAGCCACACTGCTCCCTCTGACCTTGGAGTTCCCCAGACAGGAACTGCCTAACTCACCCTCCCTAGGATGCCCTTGGTGTTCTCTCTAGCCCTCCAGGAGCCCTCTGGCTCACAGCCCCAGAACTCTCCTCCTGATGGCCATTTGCAATTTGCTGCTCATTGCTCTGGGTTATCATAACCCCCCCGGTCTTGTCTGCTAGATTGTATTTATGCTCTTGGAGTCCCGAGACCCCACCTTGAATTGAACAACCATTGGTAGTGCTTGCATGTGGGTGGTTGGCTGACATTTGCTTGATGAAAAATTTTATTATGACTTATTAGATGAATTTAAAGCACACTTCCTGAGAAAAGGGCCGTGTGTTACCATTTCCTCCCGGTTGCTCCCTCCCATCCTCCTAGACCCCTGCAGGCACCCAGTGCGTGATCATCGACTTGAGTCTGCGCGCCCATGCCCAGCACTTCCAGCTTTGCTCCGACTCGTTCCGCTGTTCCCCTTCCTCCTCCATGTCTTCCTCTTCCTCAGACCCTTCTAAAGAGGCAACATGGTATAATCTGGTGCTGTGCAACCCTTTTCTCTCCTCTCCTCCACTTACTTCAATCCTCTCTCCTCTCCTCTGATACCTGCGCTTCTGTGACTTGATAAGAAATAAAGATTTAATCTCTGCTCCGGTTCCTGGCAGAGTTTCTAAAATGCTTGTAATTTCTCAGTGAGAGGGGTGCCAGGAGCATCTTTTGTTCTAAAATTCGGCTTTTGATCCCAGTTCCTGACACAGCGCAGCTGCACACCTTGGAATTTCTCAGGTGATAGGAGCATCTTTGTTGTTGTTGTTCTAATGAGGTGCCTCCTGGGCTCCTGGATGGCTTCAGGATGCAGCCTGGGCACTAGACTAGAAGACCACGGATTGGGAGCTTGGGACTTTCAGCCTCATTCCTCATCATCCAGGAGAGGAGAGGCTGGAGATCGAATTAATAATTGATCGATCACGCCTTCGTGTTGGAGCCCCCTTTAGAAATCCCTACGCTAAGGGGTCCAGAGAACTTCTGGTTTGGTGAACGCATCCAGGTATGGAGAGGGTGGTGTACCCCCATTCCTCTCCAAGCTTCTGAGCGTGACACCCTTCCAGACTTTACCACATGTACCGCTTCTGGTTGCTCACCTGTATCCTATGTCAGATCTTTTATAATAAACAAGTATGTGTAGTGTTTCTCGGGGTTCTGTGAGTCATTCTAGCAAATTATTAAGCCTGGGAAGGGCTTGTGGAACTTCTGATCTATAGCCAGTTGGTCAGAAGTACAGGTGTCTGAAGTGGGGGCAGTCTTCTGGGGCTGACCCCTTGGCCTGTAGGGTCGATGCTAAGTCCTGGTAGTCAGGGCCAGACGGGAATTAAATTGTAGAACACCCAGCTGATGCCCAGTTGGAGAATTGGACAATTGGGCTCCAGTGTGAGGAAAACCCTACACATTTAGTGTCAGGAGTATTGTGAGTAGAGAAGTGGTTTTCCTTTAGCTTCTTCATTAACACGTTAAAAAACAAAACTGAAGTACTGATGAACATAAGTAATATTTGAGATATTTGCCAACAATTCTAATGCAGTCTGCACATACATCGCTGTGATTTTGTTGGTGGCAAAAATCACAGGTATTGCGAATACTACTCTGGCTTATCAGCTTACATTCATGATGGAACAAAATGTTAAAAGCAGTAGGGTTTCATGGAATGAAATATGTAATTTCCCCCCCAATATGCTCATAAGTGCTTTGTGTCATAACTGGAAACTTCTGAGGCAGGAGAGGTCTATGGTCCCCCTGCGTAAGAACCTCTCACAGAACAATATATTAAATACATATTTTTCTTTCATGGTCAAAGGAACAACTTTCTTTCTCTCCCTCCCTCCACCCTTCCTCCTTTCCTTTTCTTTCCTTTCCTTCCCTTCCTTCCTTCTTTTTATTTATTTATCTATTTATTTGAAAGAGAGAGAGAGAGAAAGAGAGAGCATGAGAAGGGGGAGGGTCAGAGGGAGAAGCAGGCTCCCCCCTGTGCAGGAAGCCCGATGCGGGACTTGATCCCAGGACTCCAGGATCATGACCTGAGCCGAAGACAGCAGCTTAACCACCTGAGCCACCCAGGCGCCCCTCCTTCTTTTTCTTTTTATTAAAAGATTCAAATCTTCAGAAAACTGCCTGAGTTGCCATCTTTCAGTGCTAAGTCAGGGGGCAGCCTGAGACCGGTACTGGTGTTTCTCAGACTAAAGCCTGCATCAGACCCCCCAGAGGGTTTGTGAAACCCAGATGGCAGGGCTCTGCTCCTGGAGCTTCTGATTCGGGTGGGGCCCAAGGGTCTGCTGTTTCTAGCAAGTTCCCAGGCAATGCTGGTGCTGCTGGTGTGGGAGGCCTCTTTGAGAACTCCCTCCCTTATACAGAACTCACTCCCTCATACAGAGTTTGACATTCTGACATTTTGATGGTTTGAACTGTGTAAGTGACCATCTTGGAGGGAAGAGTTTGATGCCATCAAAGCATGGGGAGACATAGAGCTGGGTGATGGGTGACTGGGATGTCCTGCCCCACCCCCAAGTCCCAGCTTCCCAGCTCATTCTCCTCTGTCTCTACCTCCTGCTTCCTAGAGTCACCCTCCAAATGCAACTAATTACTCACTCCCCAGGGCTTGCCTTGGACTCTGTTTTTGGGAAAACTCGTTCTAAGATGTGCATTCAAATCCTGGCCTCCCACTTATGCCCTGTGTGACCCCTGACAGTAGATGAAGACTCTTGAGCCCATTTCTTCATCACAACCCCAGGCACAACACTGCCATTTCCCACTTATTGGAAAGATGGGCCAAGATAGGAGGGCCGTGGGGCAGCGTCAGGCAGAGGGGACAGGTGCTCAGGGGACATTAGTGTCTTCTTCCCTTGAGGCTGGCTGCATTCAGGGGGAAGAGGGCAGAGTGCAGACCAGAATGAATTTGTCAGATCCCTGGAACCTGCAGGCAAGGGGGTTCACCTCAGCACAGGGATGTGGGGGCAAGGGTGTGGGCTGGGTCCCTCTTCTCTGAAAACAGGGCTCTCACCCTCAGAGAGCTGGGCTGACAAGGAAAGACATTGATGGTGGCCTTGGAAGGTTTGAGTCCTCCTGCTTCTATCCTGGGATTGAAATCCCCCTTCCGTAGTCCCTTCTTCCACAGAATACGTTTGATTTTAGCTGTTGAGTTGTGAGCCAAGAAGACTGCCTCATTGATTATCTGGTAAGATCCCTCCTGCCCTTCAGGAGGAGGGTGTATCTTTTCTATTTTTTTGAATACTTCATAGTAGAAATATTAGAGAGGGAGAGAGCTAGCATTCACCGCTTTGTTTCACCGTGGGCCTCCTAATTTGTTGATGGTTTGGTTACCATTCTGTAAAATAGAAGGAGAAAGAAAAACATCTTGAAGTGAATTTCCAAGTGACTGGCTCAGTCAGCTTCCCTGCCCCTCCTGCGGGCCCCTCCTCAGCTCATAATGCAATGTCAAAACAGAATCCGGACAGGAGGCGCCAGTGGGGGACAAGATCAATACCGGCCTCTCTCTCCATTCTCCACCCACATTGTGTGAGTCTTCGTGTGGGCTCTGTCCGTGGGGTGCTGTTTGCACCTACCTTTACTGCAGGCGGATACAACTGAAGGACAAAAGCAGAGTGAGATACAGCTAATATGAGGGAAGAAAGCAGGAGATGCCAGGGAGAGCAAAACAAATGCAAATTGCGAGGGGCAAGTCAATTTCTCCTACTTAATAATAATATTAAAAGTCAGTTCTATGCATTCGAATTCAAAGGAGAGTATCCTTCTTCGAGAAGATTCTATACGAAATTGCAGGCTCGGAGCTGTGGACGCTGACGAGGATTATATCTGGCTCAAAGAGCCGACTCAGAGCAGGGCTGTTCACCTTCCTGGCTCTTGGCAGGGCAAGGGGATAGGACGGTGGGTCAGGCAGATTGGGACCCATTGTAAATAGACAAAAAGAATTTGGGATGCAGTTAAATGCTAAGATGCTGAGGTGAATTGGTTCCCCCTGGGATTGCTCATGGCAGTCTATTTCCTCAACTACAGTAAACTCCAAGTCAACTTGTGTTCAGCCTTCATATCTGGTACATTGTGAGGTTTTGCACAGTGACCTTGAAAATACCTTTTCTTATGTAAATCGTTCTAACCTTCAGATTTCATTGTATGACAACTTGGTTACATATGCGCGCGCGTGTGTGTGTGTGTGTGTATGTGTACAGCACAGAAGTGAGATGTCAAATACAAAACATAATCTTGTGTGCATACACACATACAGAGAGAGAGAGAGTGAGCACCTTAAATATAGAGCTCAGAAATTTGCAGTTCATTCAGTTGGCTAAAGGAGTCACTAAAAGTTTGTGAACAGAATTTGATAAGTAAAAATTTCCTTTCAAGAAATTTACTGTGGTAGTGGATGGATTAATTAATCCAAAAGGATTAGATTATTTTGTTTATTTTGGATATTTTAGATTGGATTGTAATCCAGTCTAAGAATTGGCAGTGGTGGGGGTTGGTGATTGCAAGCAGAGGGACTCATTTGGAAGCTCTGGAGAATGGTCTGGGTAGGAAACAGGGAGCACTCAGCCAGGAATCCCCAGCATATATCTGTGACTAAGCAGACATGAAGGAGCGCACCTGAGAGGCATGGAACGAGCAGGCTGATGAACAACATGGCCATTCCACTTTGGAGGGAACGGGAGGAAAGAGCTGCCGAGATTCCAGAAACATGATGAGTCCGTCTATCCATCCCTGAGTTGGGACCTCATTAAAAGATGATCAGTTATTTATAGTCTTAGAAAGAACTGCAGAGGGAAGTCCATTGTGTCTCCCAGCCTCTGCTGGGTTACCGTTCTTCCTCCTGTCTACCCTGTGCCTTCCCACATCCAATAGGACTTCCTCCTTGTAGGTAGTTGGTGTGAAGATCCGATTTTATACAAAAGCATTTGATATGATGAATAAAGAGGGCAATCTTTTTTTTTTTTTACGATTTTATTTATTTATTTGACAGACAGAGATCACCAGAAGGCAGAGAGGCAGGCAGAGGGAGAGGGGGGAAGCAGGCTCCCCGCTGAGCGGAGAGCCCGATGCAGGTCTTGATCCCAGGACCCTGAGATCATGACCTGAGCCGAAGGCAAAGGCTTAACCCACTGAGCCACCCAGGCGCCCCAAGAGGGCAATCTTTTAATTTTGAATATATTCTGCTTAAGATAGAGTTTGGCTTCACTTTGTAAGATCAGCTGAGCTGACTCAGACAGAGAAGGCCTCTCATCTCTAGGATGGTAAGGTGCTTTGGAGCACACAGAAGACCTTCATTCTAGCATTGAAGCTCTCTGGGGATGTCAGAACTTAGGGAGAGAAGAGGATGCAGTATGGATGTCTTTGAAGGCTGGGCATTAAGCACTGTAACCTTGAGGAGCAGAAGCAGGGATCCCCAGGAGTCCAGCCTATGGTCAGTGGGGTGGGCCCTCAGGAGGGACAACCTTGTGGTTTTCCTGAGCCAGATTCCTTTTTTATGTCCTTGATGTCATATAAAAAGCGCTCTGGGTTCTTTCTGAAGCCAAAGGGGATATGGGTGGGGGATGCTCAGTAAGCGCTGATGTTGGGTATCTTATGGGTCTTGGCGATTAGAAGCTGGGAACAGGCTTAATATGTTTTAAGGAAATAAATAGGATGATTCATCTACCCCAATATTGTGATCCACAAATATCTGCTACAATGATTAAAAGGCAGGGCTATGTGATTTTATTGGGCCAGGGTTTTAGAAGTATTTTCTACAGCTGATTTAATTGGATTTACCTTGCTGTGAAATGCTCAGGTTCACAGGCTTACAGATGCTAGAGTGGAAATTCACTACTGTTGGAGAAATAAGTAGCCTTCGGCATATAAAATGTCTCATGGAAGGACGCCTGGGTGGCTCAGCTGGTTAAGCAGCTGCCTTCGGCTCAGGTCATGATCCCAGCATCCTGGGATCGAGTCCCACATCGGGCTCCTTGCTCGGCAGGGAGCCTGCTTCTCCCTCTGCCTCTGCCTGCCACTCTGTCTGCCTGTGCTCGCTTGCTCGCTCTCCCTCTCTCTCTGACAAATAAATAAATTAAAAAAAATTAAAAAAAAAAAGATGTCTCATGGATACTTTATTTTGACCCTTGTTAAGGGTGTAGGTGCTTCGAGGATAAGTTCTTTCTGAACCTTACCTTGACTAAAATACAGAGGTTGTTTGTAAATGTTTGAGAGGCTGTCCTCCCCTTCATAAATCTGTGGTCCCAGTGTATGGTCATTTAAGCCTTACCTTGTCCTGAGTGGTTACTATCATCACCTGTGCTGAAGAGAAAAGAGAAAAGCTACCTTGAGTTCAGAAATAAGGAAGATTTTTTTTTTCCGAGAGAGAAAAGCTTGTACCCTTTAATAGTTTAAGATGTAGTAAGAGGTAGTCTTGTGCTGTGGAATTCACGGTTAATTCTTTTAAAAAAAGTATACACACACACATACATACATTTATATGTATATGTGTATAATATATACATGCATATATATATACATATACATATATATGTATATATAGATATTCAAACCTTCTAATCATCTAAAGGGCAAAATGATTTGCTTAGAGTCTTATACCAGGATTTCTGAACAAAACTCCTAAGATTCTGCACCCAGTCTTGGAATTTGTTGTGAGGGAGAGAGAAGGGACAGCGTAGACAATTCTGTATTGGCCCAGGGACATCTTAGACTAATGCGTAGGAGCACTTATCCTAGGAAGCACACTTAAACGTGCTATGTACGAGAACTGTCTTAAAAAGATGATGTACTCGCATATTCATAATACACTCTGTATTTTTTAAAAAATCCCACTTTCCAGAGCAGTCTTTATGGTATGATACCATCTTTACAAAAAGGAAAACATACACATATGCCCAGTGAAAAAATTTGCTTAAGACCGAGTTTAAAGATGATAATGTGGGGGTGCCTGGGTGGCTCAGTCGGTGAAGCTTCTGCTTTCGGCTCAGGTCATGATCCCAGAGTCCTGGGATTGAGCCCCGCATCGGGCTCTCTGCTCAACAGGGAGCCTACTTCCCCCCTTTCTCTCTGCCGCCTCTCTGCCTACTTGTGATCTCTCTCTCTCCCTGTCAAATAAATAAATACAATCTTTTAAAAGAATAAAAATGTTAACCTATTTTTTCTTTTTTTTAGTTATCTGGCTTTTAGTACTTACCCCTGTCTGTATTTCTTGTGTCATAAAAATAATAATGGGGGAAAAGGAAAAGGACTTGATAACAGAGCCATCCAAAGGTGGGGCTGATTACAAGGCCACAAACCACCCATCGCCGGTGGTAACGAGAAGTGAGAAGTTTCATTGACAGAAATTCCACTGAAGGAGAACCTGCAACGTAGCTGTCAATGGGGAGAGAGGGCCTCCACTTCCCAGCTCAGTTCTAAGGTTCTAGAACCTGGAAACCTTCTCCTACGGACTCTCTTTTCCAAAGCCATTTATAAATACTCTCTCAAGAATGGCCTTGGTCACTGAAAGTGAAGAGCGTGCTAGGGTATCTTTAAGCAGCGTTAAACCTAAAATATCCTTGATATGTGTTTTTTCTTCTGTGAGCAAAGTGAAGAAGGTACCATTTCATGTAGGAGCTGGGCTGGTTGCGTGGTAACTGTCAGCCCCCAGACAGACCTGCCTCCTTCTGGCAGCCCCATTTTATCATCCCTGAAATAAGCCAAATTAGCAGTCTCTTAATGGCAGACTGCTAACTTCACTTTCTACAAAGTTAAAAAAAAAAAAAAAAGAAAGAAAAAAGAAGACAAGGGACAACCAGATTTTTCTAGCAAGATCTAATCTCTTCTTTTTTTTGTTTGTTTTGTTTTGTTTTGTTTTAATCCGAAAACATTTTAAGTGGCAGTGATCTTCCTATCCAGACAGGCTTAAAAAGAAAAGAGAGGACCCCACCACAGTGCTTGTCCATGGGGGGCGGGGGGCTAAGAACAGCGCGGGAACTTCAGTTCAGCCATCCCAGTGGGAGCAAGCACCTTTCTACAGAAATGAGAAAAACTATCTGCCCATCAAAGCAGCACTGAGGGATCTCTCAAAGAGATTTTTTTTTTTAAAGAGTTTATTTATTTATTTGACAGACAGAGATCCCAATGCGGGGCTCAGTCCCAGGACCCTGAGATCATGACCTGAGCTGAAGGCAGATGCTTAACCCACTGAGCCACCCAGGCGCCTCATTTCTGAGAGATTTTAACCACTTCATGGGGCAAGCATTTCAGTCTCGCATGGCAAAATGAAAGGAGCTCTGTGCCCAGAAACACCAGCTCCTAAAGCCCCATGCATGAAAGAAAAGGCAAAATCCTGGGCATATTTTCTTCACATTCCTCCTATTTTCCCTCTTAGACAGTTAGGTGGAGGGGCCCCGCAGGGCTGGCTTCCTACCTGCAGCTCCCTCCGCTATTCAGCACTTTTCTGCCTGTTCTGAGTAATCTATCAAAAATAATGAGGGAGTTGGCAGTTGCTGCTGTGTAGAAGGTAGCCGGCAGAAAGGGCATCTCTCCTCAAGTAACCCCACACTGGTTCTGGAAAAATTTCCTATGGAGAAAAACAAATGTAGTTCAGCAACTGAAATCTGTTTCCTTTGCCATGTTTGTGGTCCTTCCACAAGACAAGGGGAGTATGGTGCCACTTTGGTTCGTGAGGACCGGCTGGGTTGGCCTGGTGGGTCTGGTCTCGGGCTTTCCGACCGCTCAGGGCAGAGAGGCTTCCATGTCCAAGACCATTTTAACTATGCTTCTAGACTGCTTCAAACTGGGGCCTCTGAATGGAAGCCTCCTGACGTGTTTGTCTTTGGGTTTTCCATTTTCCCCTCCCTCTACAGGGTCTTGTGTGCATGGCATTACAGTACAAAGGAAGGCACCATTTTAAAAAGTGTAGAGTAGAGGACACACCACGTTTTGTGAGTTCCAGGTGTACAACAGGGCAATTGGACCAGTCTGTATTTGTGCTGTGTTCCCCACAGGTGTAGCTCCCATCTGTCCCCATGCAACGCTATGGAGCTATGACAATACCACTGAATATAGCCCCTAGGCTGTGACTTACTCATTCCTAACGGAAGCCCGTACCTCCCACTCCCCTTCACCCCACCCACGGTTGCCAGAAGAAGCAGTGGTGGTGGTGGAGGGGTGGGGGCTTGGGGCAGGGTGGGCAAAAGGACACTTAAAAAAACAAAACAAAACAAAGAAATATGATACCACCCTACAGTATCAATTATTTTCATATCGTTATGTTCCCTTTTGGTCCTTATGTATATTACATATGGTTCCTATGCATTTTATAGAAGTTATTTGTAGAATGATCTGTGGACCGTTTGTTTTTTTCTCTCTCTTCAGTTAACTTTGTGCCATAAATACCTTCTCCCATTTATAGTGGTTATTGGTAACTTTTCTGTGACATAATAGTGTGGGGTGTGAAGCACCATATTTTCCTAAGCCTTCTCCTGTTAATGAACTTTTGGGTCATTTTATATTCGTGCTATTCCGGATATGACATAAAAAGAGGCTCTCATTGTGTTTTTTTTTTTTTTAATTTTTTAAAAATTTCTTTTCAGCGTAACGGAATTCATAGTTTTACACCACACCCAGTGCTCCATGCAATGCGTGCCCTCCATAATACCCACCACCAGGCTCCCCCAACCTCCCTCCCCCC